>JAODAL010012812.1:0-93846 GCA_025379985.1 Phyllomedusa bahiana
TGACCATTATTTGCACGAGAGCTGTGGATCGGCAGCGTCCCTCTGGTTTTATCCAGGCCAAGTGTTTTGCCTGAGTTTAGCATAACATCAAAGGCGAACAGGTTTTTTGTTAACTGCATTCATCTACGGAAGTGTTTCTCAACTCTAGTCCTCAAGACCCACCAACAGATCAGGTTTTCAGGATCTCACACAGAATGCACTGACAGTAATTATATCACCTGTGCAGCATAATTACATCACCTGTGCAATGCTAAGGAAATTCTGAAAACTTGACCTGTTGGTGGGTCTTGAGGACTGGAGTTGAGAAACACTGATCTACGGTTTCACACTATATTGTGCGTGCTTTCTTTCCTATATTATGTATAGATAGATAGATAGATAGATAGATAGATAGATAGATAGATAGATAGATAGATAGATAGATAGATAGATAGATAGATATTAGAAATGATTATTATATGATCATTATAGGAATTTATGTAGAATTTTGCTTAATTACACTTACCCTAAAAGTTATCATTTAAAAGATTAACTGGAAATATTTAATAGATGGGCTAAGTGTACCTGCATTATTTCATAACGTATGTATTTGTATAGGTAAAACCACAATGGTTGCATGCCCTGAGTTACACCTTTTCTAGGATAGGATATAACAATTTTATTTAACATAGTATCTGAGCTTTTCTACATGTGATACTCCTAAATATATCTCATGAATGCTCTTTAAAAAGCAATAAATAACGTTTCCTTGACAAAACAACATGCTTTAGGAATTCTTTGCCCCCCTTCCTCCCTCCTTCCCGTTGGCTGTATCTGCTGTCTAAAACCGCTGCACAAATCCACAGCATAAAACTCTAATCAATATGTTTAGACATATTTTATATTCTCTTGCAACGTGCATGTGCTTTCGAGTCAGCAGGGAGATGTTATTTCCATCTCCTGGAGATGTAGTAAAGTACCTTTCCAGAAAAAAAGACTCTTCCTACACCTCATTCCCATTCTCTGTGCATTCCTCTGCTTATGTTTCGGGCTTCCATGCTTTGTGTATCCTTCTGGTTATATTTCCGAGGCGCCTGTGGTGAATTCATAACACCATGTTATCAGACATTTCTTTACATGGTTCGCAGTTCTACTTTAGAAGTGGCCAGGCACTTTGATGGAATACCAGAGGCACCTTTAATAGTTTTTTAGTCCACGTTGGAAGACTTGACAAATAAAAGGAAACCGTGTGCTCCTCCTTACCAATTAACGAGAGACCTAAGCTCACATTTAGTTAGTATGACTCTCGGAGACCGATCTCCAGGGACAGAGCACTGAATAATACACTTTAAGCACCTCATCCTGAGTATGTAATTGTTTTGTAAAGCATTATTGCTGCATTCACGTAATAATCAGGCTTTTTGATTGCAGCAAAAACTAGATGTTATTCCTCAGGCTACAAGCACAATACACTGATATGGTTATCTTGTTTTGTATAGGGATCAGAAAAACGAAGACTAAAATCTCTGTCATCCATTTTTTTGAATATGTTACCATGCATTGATATTCTGCTGCTTATCCACTTTCAGAACAGTCTCTTGGAATCCAATCTCTTATGTTTTATTTTTTTGCTTCCCACAATGCTGTTCTTTGTAAAGCCGATTAGTGTATTTGTATACGGATGACAAACATATTCTAAAAAAGCCTCAAAAATATGCATAGAAATGAATGAGTGAACTAAAAAAATATGTTCACGATGTTTAGACACCTTCAAAGTGTAGTCCTTATCTAGCCATAAGATGAATTTTGTGATTTTTAGGTCCAATAGTGAGTGCTGATTAATTACTTAATTCATATTATAGTGCTCAAAGCTCAACAGAGCTTAAAATCCCTTTTATATGCCTAGGGTTAAAGTATAATATTTTGGCTATTTGTAGCCAACACTAGATGGAGCTTAATAAGCTTACTGCATACTGTTTTATTCAGTTGCTTGTGAGCTCTGCTTAGTGGTGACAGCAGACAGTCTAAGTTTAAACTTTCACATCTATGTCAATGCTAGGTATCACAAAAACGTAGCCCCAACTGTTTTTTAAGATATATTAAGAAATTAATTTTTTTACCTATTTACATAAAAACAGAATAAACATAATGAAAATAAAGGCCAAAGTTATAGTTTTTATACAGATGGCGACATGTCCGAAAGCTGTTGTCGCAGCGGCAGATTTTATGCGTATTTAAATGTAAAGTGCACCTGAAAGTACGATCCTCTCAAAAATCTGGCGTCTGGTATACCTTGCATAGTAAACTTAATGCACCTTTTGCACAAATCGAGGAGCTTTGCGTATCATTGTTAGTGTATGTAATGCACCTATCCCGGCGCATTGCGTAATGAAGGTGCATAACGTATCATTACTAGTGTATGCAATGCGCCTATCCCTGCGCATTGCGTTATGGAGGCGCACAGCGTATCTTTGCTGCTATATGTAATGCGCCTTTTTAGGCGTATTACAGTGTGTCGTGCCCGGCGCATAATGCGCCTAGTTTTGGTTACGACAGTTCATTTGTATTGAGAATATGGCGTCAAAAGTGCTTTTGGCGCAAAATAGACCAAAAAATCATCGCTTGCATATTGGGACATGTTGCCCAGAGTGTTTTACTAGTGCATTTTTTTTCTTTTTTTTTACCTTTTAGTCTTACAGCCATTAAACAGATTTTAGCTTGAATGAGTGAGGAAATATCATTTTAACTCACACAATGCATTTTTGTTAAATAAGTCATAGGACCTATTCACACAGTGAAGTATGAATGGAGTTTTTGAGGTATTTTTTTGAGCTAAAGCAAGGATGATTTTTAAAGATCCAAATCTTTTCTTCATAAGTTTCCTGTGTTAAGCATCCCGGTTTATAAAACATCAGAACTGCTATGCTAAATTTTTAGTGATTTTAAAATGAAAAATACGCAATGTTACAAATAGTACAGCTACTACATAGACCTGTGTTCACTAGCTTAGTACAGCTGTTGCTTCACCATTACTGACTAAAAAACCTAATCTTTAATCTGATCCTACAATCATGTATTCCTTCCATGTTTCTTGCTAACCTGCATTGGAGAGCTGTAGAGATATCTGTGGTCAGTGCAAATCAGTATTATTCACTCATAGCATGTTAAATATCAGTGAGAGACTTTTAAGCTGTATTTTATCCCAGAACTCACCGCTTACACAACCACGTTTGTATGAAGGAGGAGAGAGAGAAGACACAGGTGCACAGGCTGGAACAGAGTTAGGGTTTGTCCCCATGACAAGGGTTATTGGTCGGTTTTTAAGACGGTTTGCGGTTTCACAAACCATCTGAAAACCGACAAGCAACGCTCCTCCATAGACTTTAAGGCCGTGTTCACACGGCTTATTCCCGACGGATTTGTGCGCCGTATTGAGCGCACAAATCCGCCGTGAATAAGGGGTGGGACGGGGGCGGAGCGCGCGCGTCCGCGCCGTAAATAATGTGCATGTCACTTTCTCCCCCCCGCGGCGGATTTGCCGAGCGGGGAGGAGCGACGGAATCCACTTTTTCTCTAGAGAAGCAGTGGATTACCGTAATGACTCCGACGGATTGGCGCCGTATTGAAGCGCAAATCCGGCACGGAATATGGCGCCAATCTGTCGGCAAATAAGCCGTGTGAACGGGGCCTAAGAGAAAATCCAATTTTTGACACCGGTCCGAAACCCTTAGAACATGTTCATTCTTCCGCCCGGTTTTCGGGCAGAACATGAACATGTGGGTGCGAAGGGGGACGGCTAAAATCTGCAATCCGCGGCAAAAGCCGTCCCCTGCGTGCCAAAAAAAGACCAATTACCGTTTGGAAAATCTGACCGGTATTTGGTCTTTGCCGTGTAAACGCAGCCTTAGTCAACCTTCTATAGTTCACAAGCAACTTTTAAAGAAAAAGAGAGGGTGCTGAGTTAAACACAATACTAAAAAGTCATGATGAAGTGATAAAGCTTTTCCCCCTAGTTATAACTAATTATATAGTTTGGACTAGTGTTGTCCTTCAGATTTGAGTCACAGTTAAATTTGACCAGAATATCAGGTCAGCCCAAAGCAAATTTTGACAAAATTCACAGACAAATCATCCCCAGCCTTAACCTTACCCTAATCCTTAGCCCGCTAGCATTGGAGTTAGGGTTAAAGGGGTTGTATCATTTCATTAAATGGCCTTCAGAATAAGAGGAAACAAGAGTGAAAACAAGCAACTTTGCAATTGGATGTCCTTAGCAAAGCTGTCTTGTTTTCACAGTATTCCTTATCTTCGTTTTCCTGCCTCTCACTCAGAATTAGGGGCCAACAGCAATTTCACTCTATACAGCTACCTGCTTCCTCATTGACACTGCAGCTGTCTCTATAATCAGAAAACAGCAGAACTGTGCCATGGTGCCTTAATGCTCCTGCGTGTAAGGGGCCAACAAAAATTTCACTCTATACAGCTAACTGCTCCTTATTGACACTGCAGCTACTGTTCCAATCAGAAAACAGCAGAATTGTGTGTCGGTGCCTTATGTAAACATGAACAGAGACGGATCTGTGCTCTGGTTGGATGTCAACTGTACAAACCTCCAGCTGGAGAGATATGCGAGTTCATAGAAGACTGTTTAGACTGAATGAAGGCCTGTGGTATGTAAACATACTTACAAAATAAGACTGCATAGGGAGAGGATGGTGACATGTGGAGGGGGGAGGTGGGACACACTGGAGCCAGACTGAACAGTGAAGGGGGGATGATGTCATCCCCCTTCGGTTAAGAAAATCCCAGCTGGGAATGCAAGAAACGCCCCTGGATTTCAGGACGTGAGAGCATCAAGCTTCAAGAGAACAGCCGAACTGATGAAGCAATACATCCCCTTTAAAGTTTTTGTTAGTGCTGGGTTTGGAGTTAGGGTTATGGTTGAGGTTAGGATTAGAATTACAGGTTGGAATTAGGGTTAGGCTTGGAACTATGGGTAGGGTTAGGGTTGGGGTTAGCATTCCTCAGATGTGTGGCAGTGTTCCCATGCAATTTGGAGACATTTTCTACTGTAGGTGCTTTCTAGAGGTCAGAAAACTCTTGTAGAATTTTCCCCCATAGACTTTAATGGGATTCAGGTTTGGACGTCCCAATTCCCAAATATTTGTCAAGTTCAGCTGAACTGCTCTCAAGCTGAAAATTGACCTACTCAAGCAACACTATTTTTTGACCATAGTACCTAGTCCTAGTAATGTTACGCCCTCTCTAGTGCCACTAGTGCCTAGTTTATAGTTTCTGCTATATTTTCGGCATGTAAACATATGTTTGGGGTCCTAAGACCAGTTTTGGGTAAAAATCCACTGGTTAAGGAAAAGTGATTAACAACATTTAAAAAAGAGGAACGGAAGACTTGCAGACTTATTAGGCCATGTTCACACGGCTTAAAATGGGACGTATTGCGCAAATTGCGGCTGGAATACGTCCCAGGCATTACGGTAATCTACAGTTCTCATAAGAACAGGGGATTACGCTCCCTTCCTGTCGGGGAATACCCCGGGGCGGGGGGAGAAATGACGTAAATTTACTGGGGCCTATACGCCGTGGTAATAAAGTCTATGGCCGGGCGGGTCCGGGCCCCCCCGGCTCCCGCCCCCCCCCGTCACAGGGATAATTCGGGCAAATTTTACGCCCCGAAAATAAGCCTTGAATTTTGCCTTGGGATATGTTCACACACGCTATACCAAGCGATACCTGTGGGGGAAAATCTGTAGTCATTGAAGTAGCAAAATGGGGAAGGGGGAGGGGGATTTTTTAAAGGGGTTTCTCATCATGCAGTTTAAACACCATTTCAACTCCACTTCCGGGTTAGGCTGTTGGTGGGTCTACAGCAGTGATTTTCATATCCGCTCTGCTTTTCCTACGTTTACTACAGTGAAATGACTGTAAGAGATGTAAAATCTGTATCCGGAGCAGACCCATTGCCTTTTATAAAGTTTTAACAGCTAGTTTGGAAAAATCAGTGTGTTTGGGGAAAAAGGGGAAAGGGGGGCTGTGACCATTACCCATTTTAAATGGTGAAACCTGTGTTTTTTTTTTACACATTGTGTCACCTTTAGTGTACCCCATCGTACTGAAAAAAGAACTGAAAAATTTTTCTCACAGAACAGGAAGTTCAACCATTAGTAGGAGCAGGGGCCGGCTGGGCCGCCGGGGACCGGGGGGTTTCCCCCTGGGGCCCCCCGAGCCGCTGTGGGCCCCCGGGGGCGTGCCGTCGCTCCCCCGGGGCCTCCACGCATCTGGTCCTTTGCGCCCGGGGCCCGCCCCGACGCCCGAGGCCGGGGCCCCTAGCTGGGGGCTAATGTCCCTGACTCCTGGGGCTGCGCGGTTCACGGGGCACACGCCCTAGCCTGCGCTCCGCCCTGCTCTCCCTGGGCAGGTAACGCATTAGGCCTTTAGCCTGCCAGGTGCCGGCCCCCCCTCTAGTGACGTAGGCGGGCCCAGGTGACGTACTTCCACCCGGGCCGCCCTATTGCAGGGGCGGCGTACACCCGGAGCGGGGGCCCCAGCAGGGCCCGAGCCAGGGGGAAAAATGGTGTTTTGTTGTTTTTTTTTTTTTTGTTTTTTTAAACTGGCTACAAGGGGGGGTCCCTGGCTACAAAGGGCGGGCCCAGACTACAAGGGGGGCCCGACAAAGGGGGGGCCCCGACTACAAGGGGGCTTTGACTACAAAAGATCCCTGCTACAAAAGGGGCCCCCACTACAAGGGGGCCTGGCTACCTAAAAAGGGCCCTGGCTCCAAGGGGGGGCCCCGGCTACAAGGGGGCCCTGCCCCACAGGGGGGCCTGGTACTACAGGGGCCCCGGTACAAAGGGGGCCCTGGCACAAAGGGGCCCCTGACTACAAGGGGGGCCCTGGCTACCTAAAGGGGGGCCCTGGCTACCTAAAGGGGGGCCCTGGGTAAAAGGGGGGCCCTGACTACAAAAGGGGCCCTCACTACAAGGGGTTCCCTGGCTACTTACAGGGGGCCTGACTACAAAGGGGGGCCCTGGAGGACTACAAGGGGGCCCTGGCTACGCAAGGGGGGCCCTGAACTACCTACAGGGGGCCTGGCTACTACAGGGTGCCTGACTACAAGGGGGGCCCTGGCTAACTACAGGGGGCCCCTGACTACCTAAAGGGGGCCCATGACTACCTAAAGGGGGGGCCCTGGCTATCTAAAGGGGGGCCCTGGCTACCTAAAGAGGGCCCTGGCTATCAAAATGGGGGCCCTGACAACCTAAAGGGGGTTCCGGTCTACAAAGGGGGCCCTGGCTACCTAAAGGGACGCTTTGACCGACAGGGGGGCCTGACTTAATGGGGCCCTGGCTACCTACACACTAGCTAAAGGAGGCCCCCTAACTGCCTGCAAACTACCTAAATGAGGCCTTAACTGCTGTATTACACTTCATGGGAGCCTAACTGACCTGTATATACTAAAGGGAACCCTAATACCTACCGTTACCTAACGGAGAAGAAACCACCTACAGACAAGATTGGGCCTTGCCTATTTGACTACCTACCTAGGGTCTTGTCTACTTACCTGGTAATATTAATTGAGAGGGCAGCAGCCCATTGCTGTAGCCATTATCTCCATGGGACGTAGTCCTCCTCCCCACTTCCAACCCCTAGGATACTAGGCCTCTAAGTTATGGCTTGTACCGCTCTCCCACCCCTGGGCCAGTTTGTCAGAGGTGGGAATAGTAAAGAGATGCTGGAAAAGGTGAGGATTCTAAGATATTAGTGTGTAATTTCTGCAGGGATGAGCTGTGGCGGGACAAGCCTTCATGACGGTTGGAACGGATGCAGAAGAGAAAGGATAAAGAACGACTTATGAAAGAAGAGAAACGACTCTCAGATATGATATCTCCGGTGAGTCCCTGATTTTACTTCAATATTGGATCAAGTGCGTATTCACTGTAATGTGATGTGACCTGTAGCTGGTGTCTGAACCACTATGTGTTTCTCTTAGGCGGTGTTGTAGGTTATATCCCTGAGCTGTGTCTGACCTCTATGTAGTCTCTATATGGCGGGCTTGTAGGTGCTACCTGAGCTGGTGTCCTGACCTCTTTGTGGTCTTATGGCAGTGTTGTAGGTTATACCTGAGTGGTGTCTTGATCACGATGTGGTCTCTATATGGCGGTGTTGTAGGTTATACATGAGCTGGTGACTGATCCTCTATGTCGGTCTCTTTATGGCGGTTGTTGTAGGTTATACCTGAGTGGTGTCTGACCCTCTTTGTTGTCTCTATATGATCGGTGTTGTAGGTATAACTAGGCTGGTGTGTGACCTCTATGTGGTCTCCATATGGTGGTGTTGTAGGTTATACTGAGCTGGTGTCTGAACTCTCTGGTGTCTCTATATGGTTGTGTTGTAGTTTATACCAGAGCTGGTGTCTGACCTCTATGTGGTCTGTATATGGGGGTGTTGTCAGGTAATAACCTGAGCTGGTGTGTGGACCTCTATGTGTCTCCATATGGCGTGTTGTAGGTTATACTGAATGGTGTCTGACCTCTAGGTGGTCACTATTATGGTGGTGTTGTAGGTTATTACCGCGCTGGTGTCTGACCTCTATGTGGTCTCTATATGGCGGTGTTGTTAGGTTATCCCTGAGCTGGTGTCTTCTTGCCTCTAGTGGTCTCTATATGGTGGTGTTGTAGGTTATACCTGAGCTGTGTCTGACCCACTTGTGGTCTCTTATGGCGGGTTTGTGGTTATAACTGAGCTGGTGTCTGATCCTCTATGTGGGCCTCTATATGGCGTTGTTTGTAGGTTATGTCGGCGCGGTATAATGCCAGCGTACATGTGTCCCTGACTTGACCCTGTGTTGGGTACACTGGTACTTTTTGCTGGTGGTATTTAGAAGGTGGTGAGGTGGTCGATGTGACAAAGGAAACGGGGAGGGGGGATATAGTATGTGGGTGGAGGGGGGATATTGTGTATGTGGTTGGAGGGGGATATTGTATGCGGGTGGAGGTGGGATATTGTATGCGGGTGGAGGGGGGAATTGTATGTGGGTGGAGGGGATAGTGTATGTTGGGGGAGTGGGATATTGTATGTGGGTGGAGGGAGGTGTTGTATGTGGGTGGAGGGAGATATTGTATGTGGGTGGAGGGGGATATTGTATGCGGGTGGAGGGGGAGAGAGTATGTGGGTGGAGGGGGATAGTGTATGTGGGAGGAGGGGGATATTGTATGAGGGTGGAGGGGGATAGTGTATGCGGTGGAGGGGGATATTGTATGCGGGTGGTGGGAGATATTGTATGCGGGTGGAGGGGGATATTGTCTGTGGTGGAGGGGATAGTGTATGTGGTGGAGGGAGAAATTTATGTGGGTGAAGGGGGAGATTGTATGTTGGGGTGGGTGGGGGATATTGTATGTGGGTGGAGAGGGGGTGATTTAAGTGTATGTGCGGTGGAGGGGGTAAGTGTATGTGGTGGAGGGGATATTGTATGTGGTGGAGGGGGATATTGTATGTGGTGGAGGGGGATAGTGTATGTGGGTGGAGGAGGTATTTGTATGTGGGTGGAGGGAGATATTGTATGTGGGTGGAGGGGATATTGTATGTGGGTGGAGGGGGATATTGTATGTGGGTGGAGGGGGGAAATTGTATGTGGGTGGAGGAGGATATTGTATGTGGGTGGAGTGGGATATTGTATGTGGGTGGAGGGGGATAGGGTATGTGGAGGGGGATATTGTATGTGGGTGGAGGGGGATATTGTATGTGGGGGAGGGGGATAGTGTTTTGTGGGGTGGAGGGGGATTTTGTATGTGGGTGGAGGGGGATAGTGTATGTGGACTATTGGAGGGAGATATTGTATGTGGGTGGAGGGGGATATTGTATGTGGCTTGGAGGAGATATTGTTTGTGGGTGGAGGGGATATTGTATGTGGGTGGAGGGGGATATTGTATATGGATGGAGGGGATATTGTATGGTGAGATGGAGGGGGATATTGTATGTGGGTGGAGGGGGATTTATTGTATGTGGGTGGAGGGGGATATTGTATGTGGGTGGAGGGAGATATTGTAATGTGGGTGGAGGGAGATATTGTATGTGGGTGGAGGGGATATTGTTAAATGGGGGGGGGATGGTTGGGGGGGGGGGCCTCTGGCGGGTGTTGGGGGGTGGGGGGGGGGGGGGGGGGGGCGGGGGGGGAGGGGGGGGTTGGGGGGGGGGGGGTGGGGGGGGGGGTGGGTGATGTGTAGGGGGGTGTTTATGGGGGAGGGGGGGGGGGGGGCGGGGGGGTGTGGGGGGGGGCGGGGGGGGGGGGGGGGGGCTGGGCGCGGGGGGGGGGGGGGGGGGTGGAGGGGGATATTGTATGTGGGTGGAGGGGATATGTATATGGGTGGAGGAGGAGATTGTGTGTGGGGGAGGGGGAATTGTATGGGGTGGAGGGGGATATTGTATGTGGGTGGAGGGGATATTGTATGTGAGTGGAGGGGGGATATTGTATGTGGGTGGAGGGGGGATATTGTATGGTGGGTGGATCGGGATATTGTAAGAGGGTGGAGGGGGATTATTGTATGTGGGTGGAGGAGGATATTGTATGTGGACTATTGGAGGGGATATGTATGTGGTGGAGGGGGATAGTGTATGTGGGTGGAGGGGGATATTGTATGTGGGTGGCGGGGGATATTGTATGTGGGTGGAGGGGGATATTGTATGTGGGTGGAGGGAGATATTGTTTATTGGGTGGAGGGGAATATTGTTTGTGAGGGAGGGGGATATTGTATGTGGGTGGAAGGGGGATTAATGTATGTGGGTGGAGGGGGATATTGTATGTGGGTGGAGGGATATCTTGTATGTGGGTGGAGGGGATATTGTATGTGGACTATTGGAGGGGGATATGTATTTGGGAGGAGGGGGGATATGGTGGAGCTACTTAGCCCTGTGTCTATGATATGTTAGGACTGACAGTTATGTGACTCTCTTGTATGTACTACACAATACAGTTTGTTTTGCTACTGTATTATGTGTAAAAGGGGCGCATTTATGTCCGAGAGGCCGGTAATATTTTTTCATGTACAGTAGGGAGGCCCCGACGATCCAATTCCCCTGTGGGCCCCCAGACCCACAGTCCGACAATGAGTTGGAGTAGTGGGTCAAGTGGAAAACTGCAGGATTACAGGATTTAAAAAAAATATTGATAGTGGAAAATTAAAAAAAAAACATAACCAAAAATCCTTAGCAAATGTGTCTATCATAAAAACATGAGTTAATCAATATGTTAAACAATATATATTTTCTGATGACACATTCCCTTTCAAGAAAGCATATCCTTAACAAGCAGAAGCAATAAAAAAAGATATTTTACTGTTATGTATCTCCTATTCTGTTTCTTGCATGGTGGGTCTTATGGAGGCTTGAACATGTCTCATCAAAATTTAAAACAATTCTGAAGCTATAGCTATAGCAAATTTTTTATGACTGTAGACTGGACTTTATTCACATAGATTGCACACTTTAAACACACAGCTCACCAGTATTATTTATCTTTTCATAACGTACCTATTTCTTTTCAGCTTCTCCTTTTTGAAAACTCTAGTCTTGGTCTTTTTTTGGTTGCAAAATGATTTTACTTTCTTTCTTGGTGACCACCATTTGAATACAGTTATATATATATATATGAAGATGCCACATAAGGTTTGTCTTCTGTAATTACACTTTTTAATTGTATGGTAAATAAGCCTAGCAATACATTAGATCATTATGGCTACAGGAAGGCATGAGATATTTCTTCAAAAAAGGATTCAACTTCTTAAAGCCATGCACTAAGGGTATATTCACACGGGCAAATTTCGGTGCGCATTTTTTCGTATTTGCGCTTATTCGAGCAAAGATGCGCGCGAAATTCTTCCCCTTTTTCCTTCCCCCCGCGCAGTTCCCTTCCCCCCTCGGGGCCAAAAGCGGATCCATTTTCTCCTATGGGTTTCACTTGCGTAAACGCAATAAAAATTGACTGTCAATTCTTAAAGCGGAAAAGCGAAAAGCCAGGCGGAGAGCTCTCAAAAGCGCATGCCCATCTCCGCGAGAACGGCGATGCGCTTTTGCCCCTGAACACAATGTTAATCACACTGACAATTGTTAGATCCCTTTTGGCTGATCCCGTAAAAAGATCACAAAAACAGTTGTGTGAACAGCCAAGAATATTTATTTATGAAACAATCATGGCAGATCCACAAAATATACCATAAAATTGTCTGATAGTTGTGAAACAGCCACTCCTGTAACCTCCCAAAACTACAATGAAAATAGGCGCCTTGTCTCCTCTCTCTGGAGTACCAAGCAGGGGACCCGCCATCTGATCTTTGGCAGTCCCTAAAGTGGAATCAAGACCTCTTAGCCATTTTGGGTACTTACAATTGATGTACCATACAGGTCTCAGAGAGGAAAACCCTCTAAGATTTACTGAAGCCACTGGGAGAGGTACAATATGACAATGTGGCCCTTGGACCAGAAAATGCAGTGTATCCATATTTGTAATGAGCGGATGGTTCTAGAAAAATAGGTAAAACCTACTTGTAAAGTTGAAGGTGCTTTAGAAAGTGTGCTTGTGGTCTTGTGCAATTCCACATTATAGTGTGGGGTGAGGGAATTATTATTTTCAAACAAGCAGAAGGGGAATTTCCCTAAGAAAGAAGGAAAAGGGGTAGAGGAAAAAACATACACCATACCCTTCTATCCTGGGTGGGAAAACATCCTAATTGGAGTCCATTCTGGTCTTTACCATGGGGTAACTCCTCATATATGCTACTGATTGCAGTTTGACTCTGGAAACAAGTGATAGATTATCAGACTGTTTGGATTACTGAATGCTTATTGAATGCCACTGTTCTTTTAAAGGGGATGTATCGCTTCATCAGTTGGGCTGTTCTCTTGTATCTTGATTGTTCTCAGTTTCCTGAAAAACTCAGGGGGATTTCATCCCTTCCCAGCTGGATGTTTCTTAACTGAAGGGGAATTACATCCTCCCCCCCTTCACTGTTCATGCTCGCTCCCGAGTCAGTGTTTTCCCCCTCCTCTCTGAGTCCACATGTCACTGTCCTCTCCCTATGCAATCTATTTTGTAAGAGCTGTTTACATACACATGCCTGCATTCAGTCTAGACAGCCTTCTATGAACTCAGAGCACTGATCTCTTCTCATCTCACAGCTGGAGGTTTGTTACAGTTGAATCCAGTCTTCTATGAACTCCAAGCACCGAGGCACAATTCTGCTGTTTTCTGATTGTAGAAGCAGCTGCAAGTGTCATGAGGATCTGGTGGCTGTGCTAGATTGAATTGGTTGCCGGCCCCCGTTACACCAGGAGCATTATGCACCGAGGCACAATTGTGCTGTATTCTGATATGTAGACGAAGCTCGCCGTGTCAAAGAGGAGCTGCTAGCTGTATAGAGTTGAAATTTGTTGCCGGCCCCTTAAGTCCACGTCATAGCATTAGGCCACCGAATTACACAATTCTGCTGTTTTCTGATTGTAGAAGCAGCTTCAGTGTCAATGAGGAGCTGCTAGCCGTACAGAGTGAAATTGTTGCCGGCCCCTTATTCTGAGTGAGAGAGGCAGGAATGCTCGCTCCCGTGAATACGACTGGGGGCTGAATAGAATATAAATTAGTAGAGCTGGCAGCCAATGAAATGAAAGGAGGTGGAATCCGACCGGCACTGGGAACTGTGTTTACACAAAACGAAGATAAGGCAGACTGTGAAAACAAGACAGCTTTGCTTATGACATCCAATTGCAAAGTTGCTTGTTTTCACTGTCCCCTTATTCTGAAGACCATTCAATGAAATGATACAACCCCTTTAAGTTTCTTTTTATCATTACTTTATGCCTTTGCATAGGACTGGATTCCTATGGGCTCATTACACTGCATATTTTGTTCTTTCATGGAATGCTGAGATTACTTTTAGAACGAGAGAATATGTGATCTAATATAATCTAATACAGCCACTGCCTGGTGGAACCACTTCTCCTGCGCCACATACTATATAAGTTGCATGAACGGAAGCTTCCACGTATGCTCCATTACCTTAACTTGATTGATCACAGCTGTGAGTATATGATAACTGTTAGGAGAGTGGTATGAAAATGACTGCATTAGATGGGCCGCCCCGCGGCCGTGGTAATATATATATCAACCACACTAAATAGCTTCTTGTTCATGTCAAACCTGAGCGCCTTTGTACTGCCAATAACATCCTCATCACATTCTGTGCACTCGCTGTGTTTTATCACCACATTTTGGGGAGAAATATAGCTTCTCACTTCACATATAAAGCATTACATTGTCTTGTTTAAGGCATATTAACAATAAACAGTTGTTACAACAGAAAAGAGAACATAATGATCTGTACAAATATATCTATGGATTCTTTGAACTGACAGGACATAAAATAAATAATTTACTTGTATAAGTTCTCAGTGCAGTGATTAAAGATATGTTTCTTATAGCTGTGTGTGCTATTGGTGAGAAGATGCCATAAAACGAAGCAGGAATTTTATGTATGTGCAGGTAGGGGGAGGGGAGCTGATTCTGGATGGAAGGCTTAATGATGGAGTTGCCCAATAAACGATATTGAGCTTTATGTTGAGGACAAAGAGCACGGTATCTTACTGGCTCTATTTTAGATCTCAAGTCTGCTTGCATTTTGCTAATTATTTTATGTCCGTGTGAATTTGCATGCAGCAGATTTGTTGAAGAAATTTCTGTCAGGGTAGGAATACAAAGGACGTTCTCAGCACGGTCACGATGTGACCATGATGTGGCCAAGGACTGCTGTGGTGTGTCACACCGGTGATTTTCAATTGTCTTATTAAGGGATTTGCAGGTGAGCACCATTAAGCCTCACAGTTATTAACAAGAAGTGAACACTGGTGAATATTAATTATGAAAATAGTTTTGCCATGTCACAAAATCCCTTGTCACGAGCCAGCTTCAGAGAACAAGGAGATGGTCGCGCTTGTGCAGTTCTTCCCCATTCATATTTATTAAAGTTCCGAATATATACGAGAACACTCCCTTGACTAAAGACGGAACAAACATAGAAATAAACAGGGAGAGCTGTGTAAGCGCAGTCATCATCGCGTTCTATGAGGCCAGCTCGTGGCGAGCTATGGCCTGGCCTCAGAAGGGATTTTGCAAATCCCTTTAATGGCTGCAGAGTTTACCTGGTGTTCAACTGCAAATCCTTATGACTGCTTATTAAGCTAATTGAAAATCACTGGTGCAGTGTGCTCCAGCAGTTCTTGCTACAATCATCGAGATGTCTGAATAGTACCCAAACGAAGGTATCAATAGAGTAGTAATCAAAATAATGTTTGGACGCACAGCCTTCAGATCCCGTTGAAGTTCGGCAGGATGCTTAAACAGTTTTGATCAAACGTTGTTAACTGAGAATCTCAAAAAAAAAAATTTCAAGTATCCTAGATAGCAGAAATTGCTATTTCAAAATTCCTAAATCCATTAGGATATGCATCATTTATAAGTGTGCCACTGATATTTGGATATGTAGGTAAACTACAGCCAGCACCAGTGTTGCACCTATGTTACTTTTTTTTGCAAAAATTATTTTTTTTGTGGTATGTGCATAACCATATATTGCTGTCAGGCTAACCTGTCCAGTGCTCAACTTTGCAGACAGGCTGTGCAACAGCTGATGTGCTCTCCCTCCCTGATACAATTGCTGCTGACAGCTCTGTGAGTGACAGGGGCCCAGCCACTCCTGCCAGGGGGCGAGTGGAACCAGCCAATGGAGGACCCGGAGGCCGCTCCAATCATCGTGCATGGGCGGTATCCAAGGAATCGCATTTTAAACTCCCCCTGAAAGCTGACTGCTCGCGCCTTTGATATTCCGGCTAACCTTGTGTGTTCTTGTTCTTGTGTTGTTGTTTTAGGCAACACAGTAATACCAACCTCGCTTGTTACGTTATTCCTCTGGTTCTGATATGAGGCTTTGGCGTTCCAATTTGATATTGACCGGACTGTCTGACTATTCTTCTTTCTGACGGCCCCAGCACTTTAGCAGCGCAGGGACTGTCACCCAGTTGCCGTCTGCCGCCTAGGGCAGCACGTCAAGTAGGCAGGGACAGTGGGCTGGGTTCCAGTTAGGGCTCACTGCACCTCCCTTGATGTGACAATTGCTTCTAGCTTGGCTACATCATGGCCACATTGTAACTGCACCGAGAATGCTCCATATATTTCTAGCCCAAGTTTTCCATTGCTCTAAATAAGGTTTGCAGAAATCCATTTGCTTACAGTCATAGAAATTTTTGCAACAAATCTGCCACCTGTCAATATAAAGCTCATACACATGTTCACATTATAGTTTTGCATGGAGTTGTGATATAGCACTCATATTTCAGGTTTTTAGAGCATACAGAAAGATTTTCTGTTGAAGTCTACATTCTAATGCTGTATTAAACAGGTACTCCACCCTGAAAGCGTTACATGTAATGTTAAAGACCTTCCTAATCCTGTACTGCCCAGAGATATTATAAAGTATAGAGAGGCCCTACAGCTACATATCTTGTAGTGATAGGGACTCCATGTGCCACCACATGGGCTGAATGCACATATCTCTGCCGTGCCATAAAACCTAATTGATGAATTTGAACTTTGTTGGTGGATTTTGAGTGTTGGTAAAAACTTTTTTAAGGGCTCATTGTCATGGCCATATCACAGTTATGTGCAATTACATGTAAAGCCAAGGATCCAATTGAATCCTATTTTGTAAGATCAGAAAAGCATTACCTAAATCTTGAGAAAGCTTTCCTCACAGGGCAAGATTTTATCCCATCTTAGACTGTACATATATGCAGCGAACCCTAATACAGGACTGTGCATAGACTGGAACAGAAGTAGAAAGAGGATGGCCAACAACAAGATATATAGAGTTCACCAATAACATGAGCACATCACTGAGAGCCTGAAGACTAATGTTTTAATGCATTGTAATTTGAGTTTATTTTTATGGGGAAAAATTATTTTTGATGGGGGGGGTTTTTTTTTTTTTTTTTTGAAACCTGGCCCCAAATTTCGCTGGCGATCACAGGAAAATCATGCAACCAATCACCCTTTCCCTTTGTAAAGAAAGTGTAGTGACTAGTCACACAATTTTCCTCCAATCGCTGGCAAAATCTGAAGCACAACACCGTAGAAGACCAAAAACTGGTCTGCACCCATGGCTACAACACAAATGCAAACAAACAGAAACCAAACAGCAGCACTCTGCAGATACCAAGAGACAGGTAAACACTTAAAGGGGTTTTCTTGCTACAAAGGTCATATCTCTAATGATGGGGACAGTAAAAATAAGCACTTTTGTAATTGGTTTGCTTTACCTAAGTCACTTAGTATAGTAGATATGAGCTAAACTGTGCATCTACTAGCTATTTCCTGCAGCTCCCCCCCCCCCCCTGGTCGGGAACGCCACTTTTCTGTGATTGGCTGACTGATATATCATTCAGCCTGTTTGGACACGTCCCTGGAAGGGAAATACCCCCTGCACTGTGATTGGCTGCCTGCACTCTGTGCTTACTCCCCTCTGAGCTGAGCGGCTTCTTTATGCTCCCATCTCAGCTCTCTGTAAAGGATCTGGGCAATTAATCAGTCTCTAGCAGTTAGATTCACTCTCCCCTCATATAACACAGCCTTGTACACTGCTCACCACCCCTCATATAACACAGCCTTATATAGTCTGTTCCCATCACCCATATAACAGCCTTATACAGTCTGCTGTCTCACATTTGTTTCATCATTTCAGGCTGTGTGTTTATAGCAATGAGGGGATTCTGGTAACAGTAATCAGGGTGTTTTGCTTACAAGGAGCCCTATGGGTTTGGGGGGGGTGGGGGGCCAAAAAAACCTGGAGCCTGTTATCTCCAGACATCCTTTCCCATCCACTGCACACACAGAATGATGATGTCACAGGTCTTCAGTGAGGGGAGACTCACCTGGCAGGAGAGACACACCTACTCAGTGAAGAGACGTGCCCCTGGATTTGACAATGAAACTGATAGATCCAGCTCAAGTGTACGAAAGCTTCAACCGATAAAACCCCCTATAAAGGGATTGTCTCACGACATTGATTCATCTTACCTCAGTCCTGTTTTCTTGAATTCATTTTGAGTTCAGTGACGTGTTTACTGGCTTCCACTAGGCTGTAGTAGAAGCCAGGTCTGTAGCTATAGCAATCAGTGCTGGCAACCTATCATGAGAGATTGAACAGGTCTGTAGCTATAGCAACCTGAGGATCTGATGCAGCACATTACAATGAGGGGAAATCCTCAGAATAGGTAGGACACTGTTAATGGACACATATTGTAAAGTGACTTGTTTTTGCAAGAACTTTAAAATAAAAAGCAATCCTTGTAGCGAGACAACCCGTTTAATATATGAATTATTTCAAAGTGCATGTATACTGTGTCTAGTATGTATGAAAATCTAAGGTTGTTAGTGCACATTTTTGATTAAAACTGTGAAAAGTCATCCATCAACAACAAGGTGGCCTCAACTCAGATGGGGTCCTACTCTAAACAATCTCATCTTTCTAGGTGCCTCAATAATTTTTAAGACGTGAGGATCCCAGCATTATTCTGTTCTGATTGAAAAAAGCCTGAATAATTACTGTATGTGAAGTGCAAGAATAAAATGGAGGCATCCACTACCCCATGTGTACAGTCCAAAAAAGACAAAACTGGTGAGCATCTTAAAAAAATGTGAAATAAATGGCACATGTGCAACCTGCAGTGCAAATGCAAACACACAGAAATGAACCAGAACCATTCTACAGACACCAAGAGACAGATAAACAATGACATCTAAATTATTTTCATCTATACTTTTGAAATAATTCATATATTCCATGTATAACTGCCTTATTTACTTCCACTATTTTTTTATTTAATCCAAAACTATTGCCTCAAGACAGATAATCTCTCGAAAGTATCAGGTTACAGCCACCTATAGAAATCTATGGAGTGGAAAAGAGCAGTGAGTTATAGAGAGTGTATATAAATTAAATAATGGCCAGGTATGCCTTAAGTTAGCTGCACTCTTAAGATAATGGTAGAGCAACAGTTCATGTAAGGAGGTCTCCCAAATGTCTTTAAAAGGCAGACGTCAAGGGAAAGAAAGATCACTGCGTTTGTGAAACACGTATTTAACAATGTTCCATTCAGTTTGCATTGATTTCAATGTAAAATACGTATCATCATTTAGACAATATGCATGTCCCTTCTTGATCAGTTTTCCGCATTTAAAAGCCAATAGAAACAATAGGGTTCGTTTTTGCAGTCTAGAAAACGTATCCAAATACGTACCACAGTTTGTGGTACGTATTTGGATTCATTTTACGCATTGTAAAAACATATTCAACACGCTGTGTGCACATACTCTTAACTTCAAGATGCTCAATCCTTTGTTACCACAGAAGATAAACCACTCAGAGGGATCTGAAAGAGTATGACTTTGCACAATCTGACTAGGTGAGCTACTTGACTAGACATCCAGTGCCGTCATCAGGGCAGTTTTTCGTGCAGATGCCGCTGTAATGTTAACCTGAATGTAATAAACATATATATATACAATATATAATAATATCTATATATATATATATGATAATATATAATATATATATAATACTATATATATAAGTATATATATATATATATAGTATATATATATATATACATATAGTATGTGTATATTATTTATATATATATATGTATATTATATAAATATAGATATTATATGTATATATATATATAAATATATATGTGTATAATATATATATATATATATAAGATATATAAATATATATATAAAAATATATATATATATATATATACAGGCAGCCCCCGGGTTACGAACGGGATAGGGACTGTAGGTTATTCTTAAGTTGAATTTTGATAATGTAAGTACTTAACAGGTAAACGTTATTAAATTGTAACTCCACAACAAAGAGTTTTTTGTAGTTTTGGATTGTGCAAGAATGGTTTTTTTACATTTGTTTTGCTGCTGTGCCCCTGTTAAGAGATTTCCACCTCATTTTCACCCTCAGCGCTGCTGTGGCAATGCTGGACCTAGACGTTCCACATGCTTCAATTTGCTGTGGACAGGAACTACCAGTGCCAGCATGCCACATAAGACTCCATTTGTAACTAGGGGACAGAGTAAGTTGTGAGTGATGTAAGTCGGGACTGCCTATAAAAAATAAAATATATAAATATATATATATATATATATATATACATATATATATATGGAAGATAGTATCTGGTAATGGGTGGGTGGTGGCCCACGTACTTTGGCTGGTATAGGACACTAACATTTCTGATGGTACCCCTGACTGTACCAACCAATTAGATATAGTGCAAGAGAGGTAAAAATAAATTCAGTCCCGCCTGTCTGTTTGCTCCACTATAGGGGGTTCATAACTAAGCTTCATTGCCTAGGAGTCTAAGCTCTATGGTCACTTGGATTTACTCAGACTGCTCGCATGGACATTGTGTTAAACGCAAGTAGCAAAGTCTTTTGCACCTAACGTTACATATTGTAAGTATATGTTTATACTATAAAGGCTTTTTATTTTTAGCTCTCTTGCACTATATCTAATTGGTTGGTACGTGTATACGGGAGCAGGGAGGCCCCGGTTTTGCAAGAGCTTAGCAGTCTGGAGATTACATACTCTGCCTTGTTCTGAATATATGGACGGCACCCCTGACTGTATCCACCCATTTGGGGTGAATTTACCCCATATCAGATTTGTTGCTGAAATTTTTGGAACTGTCCAAATGATCATACCGGAGCTGACAGAAATCCATCCATCGCCTAAATTTGTACAACAAATCTGCTACTTAAATATCTTCTTATCCTGATATTGTGGAGCATCAAACAACACTATCCTATCAGAGAACATCTGTGTCCTTTTGTATTTTTACACTACAGACAATTCTAATTTAGTACAATTAAAAGTCAATTATTTCTGTCAAAAAGATTTTAGAGAAAACACTAGCATATAAATACACGCCTGTAATTATAATCCCGGGGGAAGATCAGCTTGATTGCACTATTTTTGTCACAGGCAGGTTAGGTACTTGTATTTAATTGAATCAAGGAAATAAAAGGAATTTTAACAGTCAACAACTAGAGGTTCCCAACAATGTAAAAAAAGAATGTAAAAACAAAAAAAATCAGAAAAAAACAAAAGCTTTTTGACATTTAAGAATTATTAGAACCAGGCAGTAAAGGGTTAAAATAAATTTATGAACCAAAATCTTGCACTTTGCTGCTAAATGTAGACTTTGGAACATATGCCAAGCATAAATATGTTTTTGTCACACAATATAGATAACTTTTCTTCAATTGCTGTCTTTCTTATCTGTTTCATTTACTTTATTTTACTGAATGCACCTAATTACTTATTAACAGCTCTCCTACCACGCCGCACGCCCTTCCACCCCCCTCCCTGCCTGTGAGTTAAAAGTCAAATCTTATTAAATTTTAAAAGGAGGTTATTTCCGTAGACCTTTGGAAGGAGGTGGGTTGAGTGTGGCTGCATTTGCAAATTTTAGCAGATTGCAGTGGGGGAGGGGGCCCTGTGAAGAAACATTTGTTTCTTTGTGTTAGGATCCGTGTTGTGTCAGCAGTACACGTGTAAGAAAATGGCGAACGGTGTCAAAATAACATTTTGAATTTAGAGATGTAACAGCTCCAGTTACTTTTAATAATTATGTGACATTTGATGTGGTAAAATTTTGCTACGCTCCTATATGTCTCGGCTCTGCATCTTACATGCAAAGGTTTCATAACACATACTAACGAAGGTTTTCTGGATGCAGAGAGGGTATATAAATGCTAATAGTATTTTGTTCATGATGTGTATGAATATAGGAGAAAGGATTGTGTATGTATGGATTAGGAATCTATATATGTGAGGTTACATGGGTGTGCAGAAAACACATGCTTCACTTCTCAGCTACCTGTAGTCATTTTTCAGCATTTATATTTTTTGTACACATATTTTTGTGGGGGTTTTAAGGCAAAAAGCTCTTCCAGCACATCCTCCAGCTGCAAGAGAAATGTATGATTAAATGGCAATCATTGATGTTCTGCGCTGTTCACACCATTCTCAGTGTGGACATAATTTCCCAGAAAAATCCTCTGACATATCTACAAGTCGCACATTCTGCCAAAATGTGTAAGTAATGGTAGGAGATGCAGCACAGGGTTGTTCAAACACTGTGGGAGCAGCAAAATTTCCACATTGGTAGATCTGCAGGAATAGCTTTGGCTACCCCAAAAACAGGACCACTGTGTCTCATGGTTCTTTTTCTTCCAAATTGCAGTGATGGGTGCAGCTTGTTTTTTATTGTTGCTGCTCACCAGATAACTAGAACGGTGTTTACATTCTCCACCCCTGGGCAACATCTCATAGTATCCTGTTACCATTGCTAATATGATGGTCCCTTGGCTGTCACTGTAAAGGAGTCATATGGCAGGTGCTTCATGTGATTATTATGTGTTTTTTTTATTACATTTGCGTATAAATACACTGCTCAAAAATAAAGGGAACACTTAAACAACACAATGTAACTCCAAGTCAATCACACTTCTGTGAAATCAACCTGTCCAGTTATGAATCAACACTGATTGTGAATGAATTTTCCTGCTGTTGTGCAAATGGAACAGACAACAGGTAGAAGTAGTAGGCAATTAGCAAGACAACCCCGATGAAGGAGTGGTTCTGAAGGTGGTGACCACAGACCATTTCTCTGTTCTCATCCTTTTTGGCAGTTGTTTTGGTCGCTTTTGCACTTTGCCATTGCTCTCACCCATAGGGCCGGTTCACATGGCGTATTCAAGCCGTAATTGCGGGACAGATTTCGCCCGCAATTACGGCTTGAGTAAGGGGCAGGGGCGGGACTGGGGCGCTGCCCGCCGGCCCCATAGATTTTCATTATCCAAGGCACGTATCCCGCGGGATAATGAACATGTCACTTTCTCCCCGCCCGGCGGATTCGCCGAGTGGGGAGAAGAGACGGAATCCATAGTTCTCTGAGAACTGTGGATTACTGGAATGGCTGGGACGGATTCCGGCCGTATTGCAGCGCAGTACGGCGCGAAATATGGCTGCAATCCGTCCCTGCAATAAGCCGTGTAGCATGTAGCAGCCGTGTATACAGGTAGCATGAGGCAGTGTTTACAACAACAGAAGTTGCTCAGGTAGTGCAGGTCAACCAGGATGGCACATCAATGCGAGCTGTGGCAAGAAGGTTAGATGTGTGTGTCAGCACAGTGTCCAGAGCATGGAGTAGATACCAGGAGACAGGCCAGTACACCAGGAGAAGTGGAGAGGACGAAAGGAGGGCAACAACCCAGAAGCAGGGCCGCTACCTCCTCCTTTGTGCAAGGAGGAACAGGAGGATCAGTGCCAGAGCCCTAAAAAATGACCTCCAGCAGGCCATGCGTCTGCTCAAACAGACTCTATGAGGGTGGTATGAGTGCCCGATGTTCAAAAGTCAGTGTTGGGCTTACTGCCCAACACCATTCCGGGGCGACTGGCATTTGCCAGAGGACACCAAGGTTGGCAGATTCGACATTGGCGCCCTGTGCTCTTCACGCATGAAAGCAGGATCACACTAAGCACATGTGACAGACCTGGCAGAGTCAGGAGATGCTGTGGAGAACCTTCTGCTGCCTGCAACATCCTCCAGTATGAGTGGTTTGGCAGTGAGTCAATAATGGTGTGGGGAGGCATTTCATTGGAGAGCTGCACAGCCCTCCTTGTGCTAGCCAGAGGTTCCCTGACTGCCATTAGATACCGAGATGAGATCCTCAGACACATTATGAGACCATATGCAGGTGCAATGGGCCCTGGGTTCCTTTAGATGCATGACAGATCACCAGACCTGAATCCAATCGAGCACATCTGGGATATCACGTCTCGTTACATACACCAATGCCACATTGCACCACAGACTGTACAGGAGTTGACTTATGCTTTAATCCAGGTCTAGGAGGAGATCCCTCAGGAGAACATCTGCCGCGTCATCAGGCGTATGCCCAGTCATTGTAGGGAGGTCATACTTGCACGTGGAGGCCACACACACTGCTGAGCCTAATTTCCTTGTCTTGAGGCATTTCCACTGACGTTGGATCAGCCTGAAATTTGGTTTTCCACTTTGATTTTGAGTATCATTCCAAATCCAGACTTCTGTGGGATATTCATTTTGATTTTCATTGATCATTGTTATGTTTTATTGTTCTCAACGCATTCCAATATGTAATGAAGAAAGAATTGCACCTGGAATATTTCTTTCATTGAGATCTAGGATGTGGTACTTTAGTGTTCCCTTTCTTTTTGAGTAGTGTAGTATATGGTAAGCTCCCACTAGCAGTTATTAAAGGCAACCAGAATTTTTTCATTTAGGCTTGATACACATCTGCTTCGGAGGTTGTGTTCAGAACCTCTGGCACTAAGGTGAAAGCAAACACAGTGCCTGGTGGATTTTGAAGGTTCCAAACAGAGCCTCCAACACATATGTGAACCAGGTTTCTGTGTAAAAACACAGATAGTGTACATGGAAACCTGTGTATTCATTGAACCAAGGAGAACCTACTCGAGGTGCAAGGACCCCCATGCGATTTGGAACAAAAGCAGCTTGGACCTTTTCTTATACATGCTTTTATATGAGTTGTACCATAGCTTGTACAACTTCATCAGGTGAGCGAACTATCATACCTGATTTTCTGTAAAATGATATCTGAAACATACGAGGTGCACTGTGTCTTTCTATTTGTCCCCTGTATTCCAGCACCAATTTTCTGCTATCTACATATGTGAACCAGTCAACTCCCAAGCACCCTCCTACCTGCTAAAATTCATTCTTAGGATATGTTCATACGGCTTAATTGCGGGGCGTACAGTATGCCCGCAATTACGGCGGATGTTCGGGAGTCGCGCTGATTGGCGCGTACTCCCGCTATGTGGGGGCTGGCAGCCCAACGGCCCCATAGACATGCATTACTCGTGGCGCGAAAGCACCGCGAATAAGTGACATGTCACTTATCTCCCCACGTGTACAATACAATTGTATTGTATGAGCAGGGAGAGGAGGCGTAATCCATAGTTCTCTATGAGAACTGTGAATTACCGTATTTATGGGGCAAATTTTGCTCGTATTAGAGTGCCGTACGCTGCGAAATACGCAGCAAAATGAGCCCCAAAATAAGCCGTGTGAACATAGCCTTAGGCAGATTATCTCACCCAAGTATCAGATTACTTGACACCTATAAAAATCTATGAAGATGGAAGGGGGAGAAGAAGAAAGCTCCAAAATGGGACATATAGCTGTAAACTCTGGTAAGTATTATATCTCACTCCAGTGCTTGATTCACAGCTTACACTACTCAGTACTACTATATAATGTCCTCAAGCTACTGCCTCTTCTAAAGGGTGTGATACAGAGGCATAAAGGAATGGTTTCACCCTCTCGTTCATGGAAACACCATAGCAGCTGGTCTCCATGCACTAGCTCAGGAGCAACTGAAAATTAGAGATAGGGTGCTTTCACACGGTGCGTTTTTGGTGCGTTTTTGATGCGTTTTTCAATGCATTTTTTGTGCAGTAATGTACAGCATTAATTGCTGTACCTTCCTGCACAAAAAATGCATTGAAAAACACATCAAAAACGCGTCAAAAATGCACCGTGTGAAAGCACCCTAAGTCTCTGTGGGGGAATAGGTAAAAAATGCAATATATGTTATATGCAGTAATAGCCAGATATACTGCCACTGCTCATGTCTAAACATTTACTTTAAAGCATATCTCATACATTGTAGTATTTGGCCCAAAGCTTTTTGACTCTTTTTTTAACTTGCCTTCTTGACCTTTTAAATGCAGAATAAGCATATATAGATATGTGGTAACAGCTATGTGACATCTCCAAAATCCTTCTTTATTTCTGGATACCAAGCATTGGTGACGAACAACCTGGGGCTTAAAAGTATGTTGCAGATTTGGCTGCACTGTAGGGAAAATGTATTGTACAGCACAAATAATACTGATACATTGCCTCCATTATGCTCACAGCCTACATATCAGTGAATAGAGTCTATATTGATAAACTGTTGCCTTTGGACATTCAAGATTAGGTTGGAGTTGAAATTCCTTGCATTGTCAGAGTATTTTGCAGATAAAGTTATCCTCAGAATTCTTTTTAGAAATCAAACACATGCCGTACCATGGTTATATTTCTTCAGAGTTGTCTGTAGCAGTAATAGAGCAGTCACAGACTTCTGCTATGCTCTACTGGACCTCCTTGAGGGTCCACTTTAATACATAGGTGTATTGAATTTTGTGTAAAATTTTATATAGATCCATAATAAATAATTTAGTGGCGTGTTCTGTCAGTGGTTAATTTTGTAGTTATTATTCCTTAAAAAAGAACTCTATAAGAAGACATGCAAAACTACATGGAGCACCATAAGGTGTCACAGAGATTATTATTATTATTTATTTTAAAGCACCATTGATTCCATGGTGCTGTACATTCAAGAGGGGGTGACTTACATAACATATGTCAAACAATTACAATGATGACAATGAATGACTTACAACTGGGACAGAGGGAGAGAGGACCCTGCCCGCAAGGGGTTACTATCTACAAGGAAGGAGGCAAGAGACAGAAGGTATTGTGCAGACGCAGACATATTTGTGGGGTAGCACAGTGGCTGCTGGGTTATTGTAGGTTATAGGCAGTCCTGAAGAGATGGGTTTTCAGGTTGCTTTTGAAGCTGGTGAAGGTGGAAGAGAGTCTGATGTGTTGGGGCAGTGAATTCCAGAGTGTGGGGGAAGCATGGGAGAAGTCTTGGAGACGGTTGTGTAAGGAGCTGAGGAGAAGGTCCTGTGAGGAGCAGAGATTGCATGAGGCAGAGATGTATAGAGGGGAGAGGTTATGTAGAGCCTTATAGGTCAAGGTTAGTAACTTGAAATTGACCCTTTAAGTCCCAAGCCTGAAAAGTAGTTAATGACCAGAAAAGGTTTTTAGTTTTTCCCTCCTTGCGTTTCAACAGTTGTAACTTTTTTATTTTTTCAATGATACAGTTGCGTTAGACCTCGTTTTATTCAAGACAATTTGTTCTTTATGGGGGAATTGTTTAATTTCACTTATAAATAATTTCATAATGTTTTTTAAATTTTTTTTAATTTTTTTTTTTTTTTTACATTTTTTTTTTACACCATTCACATTTCACACTTAATAACTTGTTATATTAATTCTACAGGTTATTACAGTCATGTGGATACATTATATGTGTAGGATTTTTTGTGCGTGTAGTGTATGCACAATTATTTTTTATTAAAGGAGTTGTCTCCCCACAGGGTTTCAAAGAATGCATGAAAGAAATTCTCTGTCACTTCCTGGTTCAGACTAATTTTCATAAGCTCCATGCTTGTACAGCATAAGCTCTGTGCTTTCAGATGCTTTAAATTTCATTAGATTAGCTTCTCAAACTACTTGCAGGACTTCTTATCTGATCCCCAAACAAAAGCCCTAATTACAGAGCTGTTTACTTGAGATAAATCAAGCTTTTACTGTCTGGCAGCACAGGACACTGACTGACACTGCAGACCTGTGTGATGACTCACTCTCTGTTATCTCATTGACAAACAGCCAGGGGAATTTGTTTACAGGTCCATTACTGAGGGAACTGAAATAGCCAGGGAGGTAATAAATTCACTTGTATCTCTTCAGGGAAAACAGAGGAACAATGCAATATATTTGGAAAATGTCTTTATTTTGTGTTCCCTACAATTTGAAAGCTATTCTTTGTAGCGAGACAACCCCTTTAAATATTTTTATTTTATTATTTATTTATTTTTAGTCATTTTTTTACACTTTTTATGTTTTTTACTTTTTTTTAAATCCCCTGAAGGTAGAACGGTTTTACATTTTTTTTTTTTTTTTTTACACTTAGTAATGTATTAGCATATTCATATATGCTAATCCATTATAATCTGTGTCAGTCTGACACAGGCAGTGATAAGGACAGGACACAGACTTTCTTGGTCACTGGCTTATTACACAAACAGCTCTGGGGCTACTCTAGGTCCCCAGGGCTGACTGTGCAGCTGTTCCTTGGGCTCTGTCGGGTCACCGGGCGTTCCAATCACCCGACAGAGCAGGGAAACCCTTCGATTGTCTGCGGTGACTATCCGCTGCAATCAAAGAGTTAAAGCACCGGGGAGCCGAGGTTCCCCCGCTCCCCGGTGCTCGCAGGAGATGCTCTGGGATCAGGGCTGTGTAGTACAGCCCCGATCTCATCACAGCGGGCAGCGCCGGGCGCCGCAAACCCCGATGTCTGCAGCGACGCCAAAAGACTTCGCTGCAGACGGATGACCTGCACCTGCCAACGTCAAAAGTCGGTGGGCGGTCGTTAAGGAGTTAATTTGCTGGGCAATGAGTAGCCAGATAATCCTTAGTGTGAAGCCATAGTGGATTCTATGTGCTGTTGTACAGCCATCTGCATGAAGCCTTAGATGGAATCTCTTCTTCTTGTCATCATGTCGCTTTTAAAACTAAATATCAATGCTGATTAACTTTTTCACATATCATCACAATAGGCAGAACTCCATTTTATTGACTGACAGTTCCAAATTTTTCACACAGACATTAATCTTTAACATTAATCTTTAGACGCTACTGCAAACTGAATATCTGAATGTCTTAAAATGAATAAAGGGTTGAAGATTGCAGATCAAAGCCATGATAAGCACTAAAAAATGTAAAAATATTTTCTTTCATGTCATAGGAGTCCATAGCCGCTAAGCAATGTTTGTAGTCAAGATTTGTGCCTCTGTATTCCAGAAATGTAACTGCTATACCTATTGCTCTAATAAATGTCAGTTAAGTTTTGTCTGCTCATCTGTCTCCTTGGATCTATTTTTTAAGGGATGTGTGACATCACAACATCACCCAGGCTCTGCACACTTGGGTGCTCTCCTCTATTTTTACTAAGATATACTCGGGGGATCAGAAAAACCCAGTCATGAAAGGGAGAGAGGAAGGGAGCCTGAAGGGAAAAAGAAACTACATCTACTTACTTTACCCTCCCCAATTCTGTACATCACAACTGTTTATACACTAAAGGCAATAATGACAACACAGTATGCAGTAAGCTCCCTCTAGTGGCAGCTGCAGGCATTCAGATTTGTAGCTTTGTAACAAAAAAAACAGCCCAGAATTTTAAACTTTAGATCCCGCAGTTCTACACTTGGTACTTCGGCTATCACAGCGAATGGCCACGTCAGGGGTAGTGACCTGAGAGTCCACCGCAGCCAAGTCCATCTCTCTTTGCAGCGGGGTCTGGTGAATACGGGGGAGCTCATTAGACTCCACACCCTGGAGTGATCTGCACCATATTTCGCGTTGACCCAGCAGATCCACACCTGCAATATCCACCCTATACCGTGACAGTACAAACTGACTAACTATGGATCCTGTTGATGCGCCTCTACCGGATAGCCATCATATTGCAATCGAAATATCTCCTCAAGGCACCCAGTTGTACTGTCACAAGGTTAGCTCAGAGGACAGGAGGTGGATCCGTTGGATCACCTGGGAAGGTTGGCTTAACCTATATCAAGGAGCAAAAAAAAAAAGCCAGCATTGCGGCAGGCTCTGCGAATGGATGGAATAACGCTGGATTATCCTATTTTCATGGGAGTTTGTGCATTGGATTTGAGACGAGACTGGAAACTCTCCGTGCGGGTCATGTGTCTTACATCCAAACCAAGCTAGTACTTTCAAAACTGAACTCCAAGTAAGGGATAAGCAGCATAAATGTCTTTGTTTATATAAATATAATAAAAATGTTATCATATAAAATTAATATAAAAATATATAATTTCCCAAAAATAGATTTTCAGCCTATCTTTAGCCTATACACATGTTTGGCGCATTACTAATGCGGCAATGTTCCCTAATGCATCTAACACACAGGCAAAGTGCGTCGAACTTTAGACGCCATTTATGAACGCACAAAAACCACTTTCATAGATTCCGGCACGTTATACACTTTGCACAATGCACTTCGACACGTCTGTTTGCATACATGTCTCTCGAAGTGTTAATATTACCCATAAAATGTAACTCTTGTAGCTATAATTTATTAACAATTTGCTGCTGGTTATCTCAGGTATGTATTTGGCCAACACATTGCAGACTTTTGATGAAAAACACCCTATGGTGGATGGAGGGGGTAGGGTATTAAACTGGATTTTACTGGGACATTTGTTTGTTTACAGGTGCAATTAAGATTTTTACTGCTGTACTATGCATAATTTGAGTACTTTGCAATGAACGTGCTCTCCAAGATTCAGATTTCAGCATTTTAGCAGAAGTCTTTAACTTCAAGAGTGGAAAGACATTTGACCACTGCAGTTATTTCTAAAGTTTGGAACCAGCAAGTTTTTGTTGATAGAAGCTGACAATGCGGGGGAGACTGTTTATAGGAATATTGTAGTCTAGTTCAGTCTGGTTTGGTAAAATGGTATTAGAAGTCAGCAATGTAATGTATAGTTAAGTAAGCTTGGGAAGTGCACAGTATTCTATTTGACACACAACAATGTAAGGCTATGTATACACAGAACACAAAAACGGTCAGATTTTCTGCGGTTTTACGATTTTGAAACCACTGAAAATCCGACCTCTTTTACTAGCCCATAGACTTCAATCCAAAAAAGATCTGTAATTTACACAGGTCGTTTTTTTCTGCTGGTTTTCTGGTGCCGGAGGTTTTAGGAACATGTTGTAAAAACCAATGGTGTCCAGCAGAAAAATTACTATAGAAGTCTATATTAGTATAATGTTGTACCGTGTAAGCCATAGAAAGTAGTAGAAGAGTGAAGAAATCAGGCGATACCTTTTAGAGGCTAACTGAATATATTTGATGGTGAGCTTTTTGAGAGTATTAGCTCCCTTCTTCAGACATGATGTTATACAAGAACTGAAAATTTACAGACTGTTTATACATAACAGACATGGATCTTCAAAGGAACTTAGAATCCTTTAAAAAAAAAAAAATTTACAATATAAGTAGAGCAGTTATTAAAACAGGTTAGAAAGAAACAATCTGGAAACTTGTGAGGCTGAAAAGGGAGGAATCAGTAATTATTTCTTTTATCTGCTATCAGGGTGATTTGTTGCCCTCACAGTTCATAGATAGTGTGACATGAAGCTGCTATAAAATATTCAGTCATTTTGCAGAGTTTTTAAATTTTTGCATTAACTTATATTCCCATTCTTCCCTCTCCCTCTGTGTCTTAAAATGCCCCATTAAGACCATAACCTGCAAATCTTCCATGGAGTGATTTTCTCCAGAGAAATGTGCGGCCACTGGCAGATCAGTTCTGCTGTTGTTAATGGTGAATCTGTGTGAATTCATGCGCTGGCTAAGTCCAGCCCTGTTTCTTCCCACATAAAGGCCTGTGGTCGGACATTGCGCACACATGATCAGATACACCACATTGGAAGACCTGCAGGAAAATGTCCCCCTAATCCTGTGCACCTGCTGTGAGTCAGGTACACTGTTAGTGGTGTGGATGTGACTGCAGGTCTTGCACCTGTTCTGCAGGCAGGGTGAGGTGCCATTTTCAGTTGGGGCCTTCAGGGCGCTCTGGACAATAATACGGCGCAGGTTTCGTGGTTGCCGAGAAGGCTATCGCTTCACTGAAAGAAAATCAGGATATAATTATAAAACCTGCTGACAAAGCGGGCGCAATAGTCATAATGAACACCACTGACTACATCCAGGAAGTGAACAGACAACTGTCAAACCCCATCCACTACTGCAAACTTGGAAATGATTCCACAGAAGCCTATATGAAACAACTAAAGGATATAAATAAGAAGTTTCCAATTCAGGTCCGGAAGCAGGTGGAATTGCTTATCCCAGAGGATCCCAAGCCGGGCTGCTTGTATATGCTCCCCAAGATCCATAAAGATGGCAACCCTGGGAGGCCTATCATTTCGGGCATTGGGACACTGACAGAGAATATCTCAGGTTGGGTGGAAAATCTCCTAAAATCCCTGGTCAAAGATACTCCAAGCTACATCCAGGACACCACGACACTTCTTTAAAAAACTGAATGCCCTCGGTTCACTACCTGAGGGACCATTTTAGCCACTATGGATGTAGAATCCTTATATACAAAAATACCCACAAGGGTGGAATTGCAGCATGTCCAGGTGCACCTAGAGAAACAAGACCTCCCCAACAAAACCAGTCCCCACAGCTCATCAGTTCATACTCAGCCCCAACTATTTTACTTTTGGAGAAGACCTGTATCTACAGCGAATGGGAACTTCAATGGGGTCCAGATGTGCACCCCAGTATGCAAATCTCTTTATGGCGGAACTGGAAGGAGCATATTTATCAACATGAACCACCAAACCCATGATGTACCTCCGTTATATCGATGATATCCTTGTCATCTGGACTGCGGGCGAGGGGGCCCTTATTCAGTTCCATAATGACTTCAATAACTTTCACCCCACCACAACCTTAAACTTGCCTATTTTAAGAGCAAAAATCCACTTTCTGGATATCACAATACACATCAAAGACCACCGGCTGCTCACATCAGTATACCCCAAACCCACAGACAGAACGGCCTATCTCAGAAATGACAGCTTCCACCCCAAGCACACAAGACAGTCTATTATCTACAGCCAAGCTATACAATACAGTCATATTTGCTCCGACAAAGCAGACCTGGACAAGCACCTTCTGGATCTGAGGACAAAATTTCTGAAACTTGGATACAAACCAAAATTGACAGAAAACCAAATCAGCAAAGCAGCAGCCATCAACAGAGACAGTCTGCTCACATACAAAGAGACCCAGAAGGAAGAACGAGTGCCCCTAGTTGTCACCTACAATCCACAACTAGAGATCCTAGGAAAGATTGCTAAGGAACTTCAACCTGTGCTACATAGAGACAACAGACTCAAAGACATATTCCCAGTCCCTCCCCTCCTTTCTTTTTGGCAACCACCTGCGGCGTATTAATGTCCGGAGCGCTCTGAAGGCCCCAACTGAAAATGGCACCTCAAACCCCGCCTGCAGAACAGGTGCAAGACCTGCAGGGACATCCACCCTGCTGACAGTGTACCTGTCCCACAATCCCCAAAAGGTGCACAGAATTAGGGGGACATTTTTCCTGCAGGTCTTCCAATGTGGGGTATCTGATTTTTGTGTGCGCCAATGTCCGACCACAGGCCTTTATGTGGGAGAAACAGGGCAGAGACTCAGCCAGCGCATGAATTCACACAGATTCACCATTAACAACAGCAGAACTGATCTTCCAGTGGCCGCACATTTCTCTGAAGAAAATCACTCCATGGAAGATCTGCAGGTTATGGTCTTAATGGGGCATTTTTAAGACACAGAGGAAGAGGAAGGAATGGGAATATAAGTTATTGCAAAAATTTAAAACTCTGCAAAATAGACTGAATATTCATAGCAGCTTCATTCATAACACCATGTCTGAAGAAGGGAGCTAGTACTCTCGAAAGCTCACCATCAAATATATTCACTTATCCTATAGAAGTCTATGTAAACCGCCCAGCCGGTTTAGGGCGTCTTTTGTCACATTTTTTGGCAGCATTTTCGCCCAAAACTCGCCCAGGGGGTTTAAACAAGGGGTATAGATCCCACCTATTGTGGGTGTGATTATTGATGGACATTTTTCCTTTCGTTCACATTTTTTGTCAAAGTGATGAATAGGATGTAGCAACATGCCACCAAAGCAGGCATATCACCATATGGGTATTAATGTAGGGAGCCTAATTAATGATTTGAGTGTAAACGTATACAGTTGCGTTAATAATATTTTTTATGGGAAGAATAAAAAAAATAAATTGCCATGCAGTCATCATTGTTCAGTATATTTAATATTTTTGATGAATTTTCATGCCATGTGGTCATCAGTTTTCAGTATGTATAAACTTTTTGTTGCATTTTCATGCCATGCGGTCATCATTTGTTTAGTATGTTTAATATTTTTGGTGTATTTTCATGCCATGCGGTCATCATTGTTCAGTACGTTTAATATTTTTTGCCATGCGGTCGTCATTGTTTAGTACATGTAATATGTTTGATGCATTTTCATGCCATGCGTTTAGCATAGATCTATACGACTACACTTTATGTTGCACAATATAATTTTTTTTCACATATTTTACAGAATTGTAGTGTTAATTTTTTTAGATTTTCTTTTTGTTAAAGTACATCTTTGACCTGAGCTCTAGGGTAAGAGCACCCTGGGTTACTCCGGTTTATTGAAAAATAAGTTGTGGGAGGAAGTATGTGAGGCGCTGTACCCATGTGACTGGCAAGAGTACCACACCAGACTACGAGGGATGATCCGTAAGTGGAATGTTATTCAATTTTTATTTCTTTTTTCCCCAATTTTTTGGTACACCTGTTAAAAAATTATTTCCTATTTTTTTTAAAATTCATTCAAGAATTGCCATGTAACAGTTTTGCAAGGTCACATCTGCCCATTTTCCACAGAGAGGCTGCAGTGGTGATGCTAGCACAAGCACGTTAACACTAATGACTCTTTGTGGCTCTTGTGCTGATGTCACTATGTGATGACTGAGTTGTGTAAGCTAGCTAGAGCTTATTTTCTATTGTCAACAGTTGACAATGTCAAACAATGATGGAATAGTGTTCATGACCGCTTCCAGAAGTGGCAACGCTTGGGGGAAAAAAGTGGGGTCTCTCCCTCCCATCGACCAAAAATGCCACATCATGAGGAGCTGGCATTAATCCTGCCTTAGAGTGGACTCCACCAGTAAGTAATTATGATTTATGTAATGGTTGTTCAATGATTATAACATACAGCATTATTAATCAATTTTTAATTCGGTCCATAGGTCGTCTGGCAATACCGACTACCAATGGCACCATTCCACGCAGCAGTAGAATGCCAGCAGACGGAGAGGGAAAGCACCCAATCTAAACCACCCAGGAAGCAGAGGGTGTAGATGACCTGCCGGGACCTTCATGGATGAACTCTCCATACTCAGGATCTCCGATACCATCGCCCTCTGCAACAGCACCCTCTGCAGCAACGTCCTCTGCAGCAGTGCCTTCAGCAGCAACCACATCATCTGGAGTTGGTGGTGTTGCCATCCAAGAGTCCACCCCAAGACCATATCTCCACACCCCAACGCAAACCTCTTTCCGCAGACAAGTCAGTGACAGAACCACTGTAGAAGGGAGAGAGAAATTGAGCCAGAGGAACATACTCTCTCATTCATAAGGCATGTGGATGGAGATAACCTGTATGATTTCTATGCGTATTGCCTTGCACATCGCTGCCACAGGTCCAAAGATCCCAAAGAGACAACTGCATGGGGTTTTGCCTCCTCTCGGCCCCAATGTTTGACTCGCCTACTTGCACCAATGATATTGGTATGCTTATGTTTGGCCTTTGGTGGATGCCAGGTGTGGAAGATGCATCTTTTGTATGGTCCTTGAAATAAGTATGTCTTTCTTCTACCGTAGTTTCCAGCATATATGTTTAAATTTGTTGGGGGTAATTGAAAATCTAGAAAAACAATTAGACAAAAATAGAAGAAAATATACTTATTGATAAATGAATTATGGAGCATATTTTTTGTGGTTTTTTTGCAAATAACAAGACAACAACAATAGAGGTATCAATCAAGATGTTATTAGTGAACAACAACAGAAAAAAATTGATTTGAAACTAAAACATAACACTGTGAAGATCGGGGCCTATTCGGGACTTGTGAAGATGTTAGGAACAGACAGGAAACATGGAAGAAACATAGTCAGTCATCAATGCTGGAGACAGCGAAGATGGAGGTAGCCAAATTGCCAGCACACAGTGTATTGGGGACCCCTGAAGTAGTTAGCAAAGGTTTCTCTGACACGGACTGCTGTAGTTGAAGGATGGCCTACTTGCAAAAACAGTGTGTAAACAATAAAAGTGGACTGTGTCTCCTCTTCCACATCAAGGTGGTTTCCATAGTCTGGTACATAATTATGTAAGACACGGGCCGCTTTTATCACAAGATCCACAGTTTCCACCTTCAACTGCAGTGGACCAGTGAAACCCTCCACTTAGCAGACAGAATACCAAATGCCCATTCAACAAATTTCGTGGGCGGCTTAAACATGTATTAAATTCCCGCCTCGACACATCAAGTCCCCTCTAGGGGAAGGGACGCAGTATGTTGTTCATCAGCGGGATGGCCTCATCTGCAACCATTACATAGGGGACTATATCGGATGTTCTGGGCAGTGCAGTTAGTGGTGGTACCGTGATTTGATTCTGCAGCACTGTACGACCAAATTGTGACGTTAACAATGCCCTGGAGTCCCCAGTAGTGCCAACAAACTTTGATTGTGCATCAGCCACTGCCATCAGGACCACCGAAAAATATTTGTTATAATTATAAACTAAAGATCCTGAGTGTGGTGGGTGCTGCAATGGTATATGCTTCCCATCGACAGCACCCATGCAGTTTGAAAAATCGGCTATAGATTTAAACCTTTTGGTGATCTGTAGCCGATGCTCCAGGGAGGGGCTCGGCATCACAATTGGTTGTAAGTGCTGCCAGATCTTTTCACAAGTATCACACACAATCATGGCAGTGGTAGATTTTCCAACCCGGAACTGGAGGTGTAGGGGACTGTGGCTCTCTCCAGCTGCCAGAAACTTAAAAACCAATTAAAAAATTCAATTATTGACATTACTGAAAACATTGACCAGTGAACAGCTTTAAAATAGAATTATCATCACCATTTACATAACATGACCAGACTATAGACACCAAAATGGTTATTGTGAGAGAAAACATACTGCAAAGTTATGAGCAGTCTGCCACGGCCATTGATGGCTGAACGCATCCATGTATCCCGTTTAGGGTGCTTTCACACGGTGTAGTTTTGGTGCGGTTTTTTGGATGTGTTTTTTGTGCAGGAAGGCACAACAATTAATGCTATACATTGTTGCACAAAAACCGTATTAAAAAAGACGCATTAAAAACGCACTAAAACCGCACCGTGTGAAAGCACCCTTACTAATATCGTTCGGACCACAGCTCGTTTATTGGGTGGACTCAGTGGCAACGCCTTTCCGCAGCCTGTACAGACAAGTGAAATAACATTATTAGGCCATGTTCACACGGCTTATTCTGGGACATAATTCAGTCCGTAATTACGCGCCGAAGTGCGCCAATTACGGGCTGAATCCGTCCCAGTAACTACGGTAATGCACAGTTCTCATAGAGAACTATGCATTAGGGTCTCCTCTCCTGCTCGGCAAATTACGCCGAGGAGGGAGATAATTGACATGTCACTTTCAAAGCGGCGTATACGCGCCGCTAGCAGTGATTGTCTATGGGCCGGCGAAGTGGCCGGCCCCAACCGCTTCTGTCCCCCGCCCCCCCCCCCCCCCCCCCCCCCCCCCCGCTCGCTCCCCGCTCCGCCCTCCCCGGCCACACGGCGTAATTGCGGGGCGGAATTACGCCCCGCAGTTAAGCCGTGTGAACATAGCCTTAGCGTCAAAATACCTGCGACTACATGTTGTTAGCTACAAAAGAGCTGCGAATATGTGTTATTAGCAAAAAATACCTGCGACTGCACATTATTGACCACAAAATAGCTGTGACTACACATTACTGACCACAAAATACCTGCGACTACATGATCAGATATAAATGCAAAAGTTTGCTTTACATACCCTTCTACGCCGACAACGGACAAACACATTGTGAAGCACTCCCTTTAACAAATGCATTTCTCGGCAGCGTACTTTAATGTGAGGGAGCGGTCTGTTTACAATCTGCTGTTCCTCATCGATACTAAAATCCGATGTCGCGATTGGAAGGTATTGACTAATTGTAAAAAAAAATGTTAAAAATTAGCACACTGGGGCATTCAAAGCACACAACTGTAGCCAATACACTCAAAATAGCAACTGTGACCTAAAAGGGAGTGACTTGTAAACTCCACCTGTAGGCTGGATATGGCTAGAATTGTGCATACATTAGAAAAGTGACTGAAAAACGTTCATAAAACGTCCAAAAAGATTTCCAAAAAATGTGACAAAAAACACGACAAAAAACTAAAAACGCAGATGAACCTGTCTTTTTTTGGCGGTTTTTGCCACGAACTGGACAAAAAACTCAGTTTTCTGAATAGTTTTAGAATTTGGTTTTCTCCGCATTTTTTGTCCTATTCTGGCTGAGTGACTAGTTCATGTAATCAGAGATTCACTTACTGTTTAAATGATGTTTTTATGTTCTTAGGTGATGCTTTTCTTCTTTTTTAAATCATTATCTATATTTTTAAAACATCCTAAACTGCTGCAGTTTTCTCAAATTTTCATGTATCCTAAAATAGCAGAAATGCATTTTGAAAAAAATCCTATATTCCCTTTGACTGTGTATTGGCATCTATAGAGTGCTGTTAATATTGTGTAGTGCTTGTATTGCTTTGCTGCCACGCCAGTGTGCACCTATACTAATTTCTTTAAAATCAATTTGATGCTGATTTCATTGACAGATTTTCAGCCTCCAATGTACAATGTGAGAATTAAGAGCTGAATCCTCCTCAGGAATTGACCATTTGAATTTTCAGCACTAAGCATAATTCTAAGCACTGCAACCCAGATTTTCCATTAGCAACAATGTGAGGCAGATTGCAGTCAGATTTGGACGTGGATTTTAATCCGTGTCAGAATCGGCATCCAAATCAGCCGTGTGAATATACTCTAACATTTAAAAAGATGGCTGCAATTTGGGTGGAGACCCGAGTCCTCCGTTCCTACAGATAGCAGCAGTAATTTAATGAGCTGCAACTTCCAGTTATACGAAACTGTAAAGGGCCGTTCACACGGCTTATTTTGGGCACTGATTCCAGACGTATAGCACGCCGTATTTGCGCTGCTATATGGCTGGAATCGGTCCCAGTCATTACGGTAATCCACAGTTCTCATAGAGAACTGTGGATTCCGTTTCTCCTCCCCACTCGGCGAATATGCCGGGCGGAGAGAAAGTGACATATTCATTATAATTGCGGGCGAAATCCGTATCACAATTACGGCTTGAATAAGCCGTGTGAACTGGCCCTTAAAATACAAAACACATTATTTATGGGACAAACATTAGGGACACAGGAATAAAAATTTTCTTTTTCTAAACAGTTTTCTAGCTCTGCGAAATCAAGTCATGTCAAATGTGTATTATTTTCCTTGCTGAAAAGAAGTTGCTTCAAGTCCCGCATATTATTGTACATCTACAAAACCAGTCTCTGAGGTATAGAATTGTATGTGTATACCATGCACAATAAAGATCAGTCACAATAAGAAAAGATTTTAAGGTTATGGCTTTTGATCACATGCTGGTTGCTGTAAAACTGTGGGTTACTGCAACTCAAACACGACTTCAGTGTTCACCTATGGGAAAAAGGTAAGCAGCAATCTCAAGAATTCCAAAACGGAATTTTTCAGATTGTCTCCACAAGTTTCCATGGAGAGTCAGCCTTATGTGTAAAAAATCGTGCAGCTATGGCTTTACAAAAGAAAACGCTTTCCTGATTAGCACAGCATGCAAAAACTGCAAGGTATGAATGAGGCGTCATAAAACTGACCGTTATAGCATTTGGTATGGGAGTTCACCCTTAGGTTTGTAGCACACAATGTATGTAGGTGACACATTGAAACAATCGTTCAGACAGCGCCACTTCTCTCTATAGGCTTTGTCCGGTATTGCAGTTTAACTCCTTTCGCTGGAAGACTACAATGACAGACACAGCCCATGGAAAAATGTACCAGTTTCTAAAAAAGAAAAAAAAAAAGAGAAGATTTTTTTTTTTTAAATCCTGACAAATGCTTTAAAGGAGATGTTCAGAATTGGAGAGTTCTGTTTTAAGCTGTGCAACACATGTAAAACATGGTTCTATATATAGAAAATCATAAATATCTCTAGATGTCTAAAAAAATGGCATATCTTACGTCAGGGCCGGGATAATGGGTAGGCTCTGAGTTAGGTGACTGCCTAGGGTGCACCTTATTTGCTTAGGGCACCGAAATACCTTGTCTCAGAGTCCTCTTCTCCCTGCCATCCTAGATTGAAGTGGGCTGGCTGGTAAAGGCCGGTGACATCAGCACCCAGTGTCTGCCGGCCCACTTCAATCTAGAATGCCAGGAAGTTAGATATAGGAGACCGTTCAGACATCTAATATTAGGTGTCTGTCTCTGGAGTCGGTTTTTGACTACCAGTTTCCCATATGTCTAATGCTGTGGGACCCAGAGGGTTAGGAGACCCTAATCATGCTAATCTTTATGGGTATTGTAGTCCACCCAGTCCTTTTATTATTTTTGTTGCCCTTTGTCTTTCCCCTGAACTGGTGCCCAAAACTGTACACAATATTCCATGTGTGGTCCAAGCAGTGACTTGTATAATGGGAGAATAATGTTCTCATCATGTGCATCTATTTTAATACACCCATAATCCTGTGTGCCTTGGCAGCTGCTGCCTGACACTGGCTGCTACAATTAAGTTTACTGTCCACCAGGAGTCCCAAATCCTTCTGCTCAGGCATCCAACTTATCCAGATCCCTTTGTAATAACACATTATTCTCTATTGTGTCTCTATTGTGATTAGTTTACAGAGCTTAGTATCAGCTGAAAATATCAATATTCTACTGTGCAATCTAAGTGTAAGATCATTAACCCCTTACCGACCTATGACGTATGAGTAGCAGCGAGATCCCATTTCACAGCCGCCGGGTGTTAGCGGCTACTTGCAGCTAACACCCGGGGCTTGTGAGATCGCTGAGTCCTGCTGGGCTAATATGGCAGCGGGAAGCTTTGTGAAGCTGCCATGTTTTGTATTTGTCCCACTTCCGGACCCTGGCAGGAAGTGGGGAAAGCCGCCATCTTGGTACAGCCTAATGCATTGTCAATGCAGTGCATTAGGCTGTATTAACGATCGCGCCCCCTAGTGGTGAAGCATCCTAGGGGAACTCAATGTTAAAGTAAAAAAAAAATAAAATAAAGTTTTAAAGTGTAAAAAAAAAGTATTAAAAGATCAAATCACCCCCCTTTCACCATTTTACAAATAAAATAGATAAAATAATAAAAAAGTTACACATATTTGGTATCGCCGCATCCGAAAAAGTCTGATCTATAAAAACATAACATAATTTATTCCGAACACTGAATGCCGTAGAAGAAAAAAAATTCCAAACACCAAAATTTAGTTTTTCTGGTCATTTCACATCCCATAAAATTGGAATAAAAGTGATAAAAAAAAGTTGCATACGTTCCAAACTGCTAGCAATAAAAAGTATGCTTCAGCCTGCAAAAAATGCACCCTCACTGGAATCTGTAGGTGTTAGTGCAAAAAAGTTATTGGTCACAGAAAATGGCGCCACAGAGCAATTTTGAAAAATAGAAAATATTTGGAATTTTTTACGGTACCAAAACATAACAGAAACCCTACATGTTTGGTATTACCAAATGCGCATCAACCTGTAGAATACAGATAACACATCATTTTTACCGAAGAATAAACTCCATTAAAAATAACTCTCACAAACATGGCGCAAGTACGTTTTTTTTTTCACTTTTCATTTTGCCCCACTTCGAATCGTTTTGCCGTTCCCCAGTATATTCTATAGTAATATGAACACCATTAGAAAGTACATCTTGTCCCGCAAAATAAAAGCCCTCATGTGTCTATGTGGGGTGGAAAAATAAAAAAAATTTATGGCTTTCAGAGGCAAGGAGGAAAAAAATGTAGAGCCATATTATTATGACCGTCCATCAGAAAGGGGTTAATGAAAATAGTAGTGAGGATAGGGCCCAATACTGAACCCTGTGGTACCCTACTAGTAACAGGGATCCAGTCTGAGTATGTACCATTAATCAACACCCTTTGTTTTCATAAACTGAGCCGGGTTACTTACCCACTTGCAAACATTTTCCCCCAGTCCAAGCATTCTCATTTTACTTACCAACCTTTTATGTAGCACAGTATCAAATGCTTTAGAAAAATCTAGATATATGACATCCAGTGCCTCGCCCCGATCCAGTCTCGAACTACCTTCCTCATAGAAGCTGATGAGATTAGTTTGACAGGACCGATCCTTCATAAACCCATGCTGGAACGGGTGTTATAAGGTTTCAGGGGGGATACTCCAGGATAGCACTCTTGAAAACCTTCAAACATTTACCTACACAAAGGGTTTTAACTTACCGGCCTTTTGTTCCATGGATTATTTATGACCCCTTGAATTTTGGCACCACATTTGCTATGCACCAGTCCTTGGGCATTCCCCGTTTTTATACAGCCATATAATATAGAGAATGTGCCTTTTCTATGACAAATTTCCTAACCCCTTGGATAAAGTTTTGTTTTACCATCAGGACCTGGTTTTGTCTATTTAATCTCTTAAGCAGAGCGCACTTCGCCCTGGGTTAGCCAGAAACATTTTGGAGTTTACCTCATCTTTCCCACCGGAAAGTCGCCCTTCACATAAATTTCCCCCATACGTTTCAAAGGGCCAAACATTTTGTTTTAAATCTTTTTACTATTTTATATAGTTAAAAAAATTTTGGGGTTATTTTTACTTTCTATGGCATTATGTCTTTCTGTCTCCAGTTTTGCTGTCTTTCTCATTATGTTACATACTTTATTTTTTTCCTCATAGTTTTTAGTGTCTCTTCACTGCCCTCCTGTTTAAGTAGCAGAAACACTTTATTTTTGTTATTTATTGCCTATTTAACATTTCTGTTGATCTACATTGGGTTTTTCCTGTTTTTAATTATTGTATTACCATAAGGTAATTTTTAAACACCTTGTCACAGTCAATGCATTTTATGGCCTCTCTAAGCAGAATAAAATTTTCATTCCTGAAATCCAGTGTTTTTGTGGCTCCTTGACAAAAAACTCTATTGAAGGATAAATGGAAATTTATATTGTGGGGCCCCTATTTCCTTTGGTGCCCCCCAAACCCGGGAAACCCTTTGGGTTTCTCTGTCAGGTCTATTAGTGAATATTAAGTCTAGAAGGGCCTTTCCTCTATTCGGTTCCTGCACCATTTGGAAAATGTAATTATCATTAGTTATTGACAAAAACCTGTTTCTTTTATGAGAGCTACAGGTTTCAGTTTCCCAATTTATGTCTGGGTAGTTAAAGTCACCCATGCTTATTATATTCTTGTTTCGGTTTTCTGTTATTAGGTGGTGGGCACCCATTTAATTTTGTTATAGACCCTTACGAATGATACATTTAAGTAAGGGCACAATGACTATACTGTGCTTTTCACAGAAATAAAATGTCAGGGCTAAGAACAGCGACAGAATCCCTGATATTTTATGACAGGCACCCCTTTCCACCTCACAGAAGGGTCACTTTAAGCTCACAAACCATACTCTGCCAGCTAAAATCCACTTTGTCAGTCGGACATGACGGAAACAAGATCTGAAAGATTTCAAACTCGAAATGTAAATGAGATTGTTTCAATTTACTGATAGCAAACAGAGCTCTTGAAAAAGATGAGGAAATGAAACACAAAATATATTAGAGAGTTGCAGAGGTATTGAGATTTATGTTCCTGTATAGGATCTCTAACCTAAAATGAATGTATGTTAACTTCTCTATGTGCTTCTGATTTTCTGGAATACTCCATTTGTATCTTCCAGGAGAAGCCGATTCAATGTCTATTTGTAATGGTTTTGTCACAGAGCTGTAAACTGTTAACAGGAATATATAGCTAAATATACCTTCCTGGGCTTTTAGAAAACGCTGATAGGTGTAATATATGTAATGGACTGGACAATTTGCAGCCATCATTTAAGCTGTCAACCATTTTTCTTCCTTTTCTTAAAGGGACCTTATCCTACCTCTATATATTAGACACTAACCTCAAACGACATATCTGTACTTACATATATATCAAAATCTAGAAAAGAAGCTGATCATTTAGGCTTTAATAAAACATAAGATTTCATCACAGCTGCAGCATCTAACACTGAAGACCTTACAAGGAGGTAAAGAGAGCAAATGATGCTGTGCACGATTATATCATATTCAGACTCATTATATTTGCTCTAACAATAAGACAATTTGGAGGCGGCGAGGAAGCCAGGGTAGGGTCCAGACCTATTTTTTATCTTACAAATCATAGAAACACAGCTTTTAATTGGCCTAACTCGAGGCATAATATAGCAAGGGGAGGAATGTGGAGCTGCGGCTATCTCCCTAATACAGGCAAGTGTTAGAGGTGGGATTTCTGCAGAGCTGAGTTGACCTCTGTCTATCTGTATTAGTTATATGAATGTACAAATTGAAAATAATCTGCTCCTGCTGAAGCTAACGCTTAGCTGATTGGACGACTTATGACATTTCTCCCGAGCATGACATTAAATTTCTATTTAAAAAGCCAGGTATCCTGTAATGCACCTTTATTGGCCTTTATCAGTACAAACATAGGCAAAGTAATGAATTGTATAGCACACCAGGAGATTTATCAAATGATTTTGTACAGAATCAGCCTAACTTATAAGAACACTTCATGTCACAGCTGTTTTAGTTACAGTTACCATGGCCCTTGAAGAACATAGTTTTTTGGGAGTTGCAACCAACTATGAAGCTATGGGACACCTGTGTGTCTGCCCATGGATGGATGGATAGATAGATAGATAGATAGATAGATAGATAGATAGATAGATAGATAGATAAAAGGGGAAGTTACTGGTAGGGCAAGAGGGGCATTTGCCCAAGGGCCTGCACAACCCAGTTAATCTCCAGCTAACAGCAAGATAGGGTTTGTTGAAAGATTAGAGCATAGCCTATACTTACGGAAAAGCCTTAATATGTGGTTATGATTATCACCATGCAGGAAAGTGTGATAAACAGCTCCTAGACAAATCTATGTTTATCCTTTGATTGAAGAAGTTGGTCATGTTGAAAGCCAACTGTAACGGTGCGGCGCCGACAGACGTACGCCGAAGCGCCAACCGCAGACATCCGGGTGTGGATCCTCTGTGATCACCGCAGGCGAGGTGGTAGCTGGAGGACCACGCCAGGGAGTGGAGTCTAAGGGGCCCCTGGTCTTCGCCAGAGCCCGCCGCAAAGCGGGATGGACTTGGCTGCGGGACCCCCAGGTCACTACCCCTGACGTGGCTACCTGCGGTGACAGCCGGGGTGCAAGACAGGAATCCAGGCGGTGGAATACAGGAACATAGGAGAACATAAGCAGGGCAGGTAAAACGTACTCAGGAACACAGCAGGATACAGGAGGGTTAAACGTACATATAGCACCACAGGATACGGCAGGAACTGGACGGGTAACACATCAGGTACAGACCAGGGAACACGGCAGGAACAGGAGACACAGACACGACGGACGGACGGCCAGGAGCTCAGATGACCAAGACACTGGACCAGCATCTCAGGGGTTAAAGGCTCAAACAGCAGACCTGAGATGCTGGCAGGAGCTCAAGATGGGAAGCAGCTGGACACAGCAAGAGACTGTAACAGACTGCAATGAACTGACCCAGAGTAGAGACAAGAACTTCCTCTTATAGCCAGAGGTCAGGGGTGAAGAGGAAGGTGCACAGAACAGGAAACTATAAATAGGCAGGAAGCTGCCGCGCGCACGCCTTAGGAGGCACAGTGCACAGACAGGACCCAGGAAGCAACAAGACTGGACAGGACAGGCAAGTACATAGCAGAACACAGGCTGCTGGGACCCCTGCACAGGGAGCCCCAGCAGAGACATGGCAGGCACGGACAGGCCGACGGTCCAAGGCAGGGACCGCGGCATGAACCGTGACACCAACATACCAGACCTTGTTTCCATTGGTACAGTAGTGCTTTTTTAAAGCAATAAGAGCGTGCTCTCCACCAACATACATAAAAAAGTGCAACAGTGTCACCCAAAAAAGTGAACAAGGATGCTAAACCTAGTATCCTGCTTCCTCTTCAGGCCAAGAGGCACCTGAAAGAGGTTACAAGACAAGATGATGTCTTTTGACGAGGCGCAGGAAGACCTGTACTTGCTCCTGGCATCAGTCCAGGTGACGTGCCCAAACATCAACCAAGGAGCCAATGAGGTGGCTTCTCAGAAGAGAACCGAGGTTACAGGGGAGAAAGGAACCTGATGGCCACAGATTCTCATCCTAGACCTCGGGAGGGTACAAGAAGGGTACCGCATCCCTCAATCCAAGACACACAACGGTGACAGGTGAACACACAGTGACATAAAAATTAAATAAGAGTGAATGTATGCAGTGAATACTGGTAGGACTCCTTTCATCCACAGAAAATAGGCCTGAGATCCTGATGATCTGCCAAAAAGTATCTAATGTTTATGACCAACATAAATAGTCTATGATACATATGACACAGCAACTGAAAACGGCCCGCTTTGAAGTGTTTTGGTCAGGATCCTCCAACAGGAAAGTCTGATGCTTATATAGGTGTTTGCTTTGTGGAGTCCAGATCATACTTGCCAATTTTTAAAAGCTACTTTAAGAGAGATATTGAGTTTGATGGACTACACGTGCCACCCTGAAGATTTGCATAAAAGGCACACCCCATTTTAAATTACACATCCCTTTTACTCAAAAGCCACACCCACTTTTCACACCCGCTATTGTGTAACATTTGGATGGAAGCTGACCTAATCACCTAATTTTCATGGATGTTGGACAGATACCACATCAATCAATTTTCCTCCAGAGCCAGTCTAGCTGTGATGTGGCCCCTTTGCACCAAGCGATGTCAGGGCAGTGTCTCATGACGCTTTTCCCGGGCACCGCTACTGTATAAAGAGCAGCCAGGAGTCTGGACATTCTGCGGGAGTTGGCAAGTACAGCTTAAATAGCATGATAACTGTGCAGATTATAAACCTATTAAGGCTGCCTTTTTTGTATAAAAAATTGGAGAACTATTTTTTTATTGAGGAAATGGGTTTCATGTTTGTTTTTAATATTTTTATTTGTTACATTTAGACTTTTTTAAATGTGTTGTTTAGTTTTTTGTGTCTTTATTGCTTTTACTTTTTTTGTCTCACCATGGACCACACTATGCGTTTGATTTTAATACTTAGCAATACATTACAGTATTACTATGTATTATGCCTTTTATAGCCAGTCTAATAGACCCTGTCTGTGACTGAGCCAAGTTGACATCATGTATGGCAAATCTGGGGGCCATTATTTGGCCTCCAGTTGCCATTGCAACCATCAGCAGGCTGTGGTCGCTTTCGGGTATATCGACAAGTATAGTGGCATGAGGGGCAGAGGTGAGATCATAAAGGATAGGTTTGGTGTCAGACAGAGAGTATGTGGTGAGCCCACATGTTGTTTGCTGTTGGAGCAGTAGGCCTGAGTTTATCCATCTTGGAGTATGTCAGTGGGCTGGAAGCTGGAGCAAATGATAACGTGGCTCTGCGGAAACTGTCTGGTGGGTGTTCTGTAGTAAACGCAGAGACCAAGTGGCAGTGGAGAGGCAATCCGTGATCCTGCTTAGGAGAATGATTTGTAGGCTGTTTGAGACTGCAGCCTTATGGAGAGACAAATCTGAGAGACTATGTGGGTTGGGCAAAACTTCAGCCCTAAAAGAGATTGAATCTATGAGACTCGTAGGGCTCTGCCCTGTAGGAAATCAAATTAAGAGACTGGATAGGGTGTGTGGGATTTCATCCTTCCGAGGAGCCATACCTGGGACTTCGGACCTGTAACTAGCGGTAGCTGGGTCGGATTTTGCTGTGTAAGACTGGGAGAAAGAACTTGTGACCAGAGAGACTAAAGAGATTGGCTGCTCTGTGGCCTGTATCATGGCCTGTGTGATCCAGTCCCATGAAGACAGTGGACTGGTGGAATCTGGAGGGAGAGAATGGCCAAAATGGGGATCAATAATCAATTAATAATAAGACTAATGGAGATTAATCAATAATTAAAAATTAGACTAATTGAAATGAGTCAAGCTAGTGAAATGTTTCCATTTTTCTCTATTCTGTGAACAACAGCCAGATGATATAATATCAGTTGTAGTTAATTTATGCAAGCCAAGTGGTCTATATGACCTGTGTGAAAAAAATACTGATACATGCAGAGTTCTGTCAAAAGTCTACTGTAGTGCTTCTGTTACAAGAGACAGTACTCTTGTGAGACTGTTAAACTACTGTGTAGGCTGGGACTATCCTCCTGTTGTGCAGAGAGTTGGGCAACATGCATGTTTGCAGGCACGAAACGGAGAAGGGTTTAGATTAGACTGCTCGCCTCCCAGAGACCCCCAGTGGCCATGTAGGATTGGCAAAAGCTGGCAATCATTTAGGGCACAACCTGTTTTTTTGAAGGACTCGAGAAGTATTGCATAGTCCACCAGGTCTGCTGGAAGACCACTCAAGCGCAAATAAAGTGTATTGCCCCAGCTAGCTGGACCAGCAACAATCAAGCTAATTTTGTCTCTCTGACTGATTGTTAGCATCAATCTTTTGAGCCACTGTTGTAAAATATAGGGCGACATGTATGAATGTTGGTGCTGACAGGTCAGTTCTAAATAGCTTTAAGGCAGTGTAAAATGCGTCAGAATGTATGAACCTGTTCTTCTGCAGGTCATACATACATTGTATGTGCCAATATGACAAGACTGGCTCAGTTAGACCACCTTTAACTTGGTCTGGCTGTTCTAACTGTTCTGCGCCTAGATTTGGTGTCAAAGAATCATAAATGTGTCTTTTATGAATGGGTCGACTCCCCAGAAGCCCAATCTTTGGGCATTAAAAATGTCTTGGGGGATTTTCCGGTTCCGCCCCGCCAGCTTGGTGCTGAAGCGAGCCCCCGGGGACAGCGGGGCAAAAGGGCCAAATTATCCGTCATTATAACCCCCCCGAACCCCTTGTGCAAGTGGAGCCCCAAGGAGTCCCTGGGAAATTTCCCCGAACCAGCGGAGAAACCTCCCGGGAACTGCAGGGCGGAGAAAGAGAAGCCCGTGAAAAGCGCGGCCGACTCCCCCACGCGTTAGCAAAAACCCGGAAGCGGATCCATAGAGAGGCGCAGGCCTGCTCAGCACAGGAGATTCTCCCCGGACCCCCGCCAACAGGGGGTGGGGGACATTGTGGCAGAGCCCCCTTTTCAGCAACCTGGCCCTCCGCTTCCCCAGGGGTACGGACAGGCCGTGAGTCTATCAGGCACGGCAGGGGGCCACAGCGCCTATCCCAGCCCTTACTATAAGAGGGGGGGACATCGCCAACCCCCTCTTCCCCCACCTCCCCCCATGAACGCAGCGGGCCCGTGAGCCCATCGGCACGGCAGAGAAGCGCCCCCCCCTTTTCTCCATCTTATTATAAGAGGGGGCATTGCCAACCCCTTTCCCATCCCTTTTTGGGAACCCACAACTCCCAGAGACCCCCAAGGGAATAGGGGCAATTAAGTGGGATACCCCACGACAAAGGGGGCTCACACCCGCCATCTTTTTGAGCCCCCTGGGGAGACCCCGGGTAATAAGGGGGAAGTGGGGCACCCAGACCCCTCACCTCCCTACCCCTGAGGCACATCGGGCTGATCCAAAAGTGTGGGGGGTTTTGCCTGATTCTCCCCGCCCCCATTGATTTCCCTACTAACTAGCTGACGGATAATACCCTTCCCCATCGCTGTATAACAAACTTGGGATACCCACTACGTTCTCATAAATCTCAGCGGCCTGTATATAAAAATAGCTGCAAAGGGGAGTCCCAAAAGCCAAAGGCAATGGGGAAAGAGGGTAAAGCCCGCCTCCAACCTCCCCAAAATCCCCCACGGGCCCTCCAACGGGTTTGGGTGAAGCACCCCCCCCTCTGGGGCTGGGAGCGATCCCCAAAAGCCCCCCAACTATCGCTTGCCTCGCCTATCCCCTATAATGCCCCTTGGGACACCCAGTCCACAAATAGATCCCGCTAGCCCCAAATTTAAAAAAAAGTGAAAGGAGGTGGCAAAACAGTATGGGAGTCTTCAGACCTCATTGACCACCTCATTGACGAATAGTACCCCCAAGTAAAAGCCGAAGTTAGTTTCTTCTGAACGCTTGATACCCAACTTTCAGCTCCGGGGCCTCACGGAGGGCATAAAAAGATCGGTCAAATTTGCATTTTTGCCCCAGGAAAATGTCAGATGAAGGAAAAGCGGGAAGACCCGAAAATAGTTTAAAGAAACAACCGGGGCCTTTGTAGGGGCCCTCGAGGCGATACCACAAGTGAGTTGTTTTACCTCTGTGAGAGGACCTACCTGAAGCCCTGGGTTGAGGGGCCCCTGAAAGGTGGAGCGGGCACATCGGATGGGCCCCTGCTTGAGGAGGCCCAAACCATTTTTCCCGCTTGAAATCTTACTGGCCCCTACCAGGCCCGCGCCAGATTTTTGCAAAATTTCCCGGGATTTTAGGACAAGGTTTAGAAAATTCTAGGGGCTTCCCCGTGACCGGTAATCTCATTTTCAAGCAGGAAAATTTTTTCTTTGAAACTTTTCAGTTGAGGGGGGGCGTAAACGAAAAAAACGTTTTCTCCTGTTGTCACATTTTCCCGCAAAAAAAAAAAAATTCGCCTACTCTACCCGGGGGTTCAAAAAGTTTTTTCCAAAATGGAAACATCCAAAAATTTTTTACTCCCCGGAAGAAGCACAGCGTTTACGTCGATAAAGAAACCAAAGACGCCCCCATTCCTTTCCCCCATCCCACCCCGCCTCCCCCTTCTCAATGGATTCCATTTGGGGTTCGGGGGCTGACCCCAGTGTGGAAGTGCCCAAATACCCTCGGGCCTCCCTTACCCGACCCCCAGGGACAGGGGAAAGTCGGCCTCCAAATGACCCCCCCCACTCAGGGGAAAGGTTTCCCAAAAACCCCTTCTGGCCCCTTTCCCTCGGCCCCCCAAAGGAGAGAAAAAAACAAAACCCTCCAAATACTGCTTGAGACTTACCCCAAACATCTACTTCCCTTTTGGGAGGCCCTGTCCTGTTGATTTGATGTTTTGAGGTGAGGAGGAGCCCTGACTAGCTATAATATAGATAACCCTTTTCGGCTATGGCGTTGGGGGGCCCCCTAGTCCGGGCGTCCCATCCATTTATTTTTTCACCTTGTTCCATAGAATAACACCAAAGCACTTGGGGAAAAAAGTGAGTCACATTGCACATCCCCCGGGGAAGAATAAAGCATTTTTTTTTTTTTCTCTTTTTTCCTTTCTTCCCGGGTGTGCCAGGTTGCTTTTAGCTCTCATTGATTTATTCGTTTTTTTGTCTGCCCCTGTTTCCCCCGGTGTTTTTTCCTCTCCCCAACGACTGGGTTTTGCTAGGAGCTCTGAAACTCAACAATGAAAATTCTTTGGAATTTTAAGGGACCCCGCCCCCTGGAAAGACCCCTTATGGTATTTTTGGGCATCTTAAACGCCTAAAGGTTTGAATAGCTTTCCCCAGGGCCCCACTCCCGGAACGGGGACTTTGACAATAAAAAGTTTTATGGGGGGGCCCAGGTATAGGGGTTCCCTGCGCAACAACAAAGTGGTTTTACTTATTTTGGGCGGGGGGAAACTTAGGGGAAGGTTATAAATCATAGCCTATGGACAGGGGAGAGGGGGCAATATTCTTGCGCCTACGTGAAGAGCGGGCTTTGTACAAACTCTTGGCCAAACTCTGGGTCCCAGCCTTTTAAAGATTAGAATCAACGGTTCTTAGAACACGATCGAAAAAAAAAATAGGGGGGGGACTTCAATTACCATCCCCCCAGGAGGACAGAAAGGGGCCCCCCCCCAAGGTGCCCCGGAACCCAAAAAACTCCCTGGCTAGAAACCAAAAATCTTGACATTGGTATCTGGCGCGCCTAACCAAGGTAGGGTTTTTTTCCATTACTACATCCCCATAAGACATGGTCCGAATCGATTTATATTTTTGCCTCTCAAAACCTTCTAGCAAGGGTGAGGCCCGCAGTTGGTGACCTTGTATATGGATCTTTCCCCCTGCCCCTTAATAGTGGCAGATAAGTTTCCAAGGGGCCCAGTTACTTTTTGGGGGTTTCCCCTCGTTTTTGGCCAAAGATGAAAAATTCCAAACTCACCCTTAAAGGAGGGTGGTTGGGGAATACTCTATAATGAAGCCCCCCAAACAACCACGCTGTATTGGGACCTGCTAAAACGGTCCTCAGAGGGGGCTGACGAACTTTTTACCCGCCTCAAAAAACAACTCATGACTAAAATCACCAATACCAATCACTAAGAACTATGTTTCCCTTTCGTCTACCCCCCCCCAGAGACCAAAAAAGGTTGGGAAGCTGCTAAAAAAGATTTTTAGCTTTGGCTTGGAAAGAGGGAACAACTTTAAAAAGTCAAAAAGCGAGGGCCCAAAATCTTCTTATGGGAACAAAACCCGGGAACTTTTGGCCAAATTTCCAAAAGAACACTACCCCCCCCCCCCCCCTCTCTACCCCCCTTAGGACGGGGGAAGGGGCAATCCAACTGAAGGTGGAAAGGCACGGAGATTCTCCGGTCCTTTTACCAGTCCTTTATTTGCCCCCAAAAAGCTCGATAAAAAGGCTCCAGGTTGGCTTCAGAAAGATTCCCCCCCCTCAGGCAGAGGGGTTTCAGTGCGGGGGCCCATTTAGACCCCGAACTTGATTCGGCATAATAAATTTAAGGCGAACAAGGCCCTGGGCCCGACGGTTTTATGGGGGGTTTTTAAAATCTTAAAACCCCCCGATCACCCAACCTCCCCTCCGTGTTTAATGACATCTCTCGGGGTGTTTTTCCCCAAAGACTACCAATACACTTAATAAAAAATCCCAAGCCAGGGAAAAAATCTGACGAGGCCACTCTACCGGCCTATTTCCCTTTCTATTAGACCTCAAATTATCTCCAAAATTTTGGCAGACCCCCAAACCCCCTTTTACCCAAGCTGATAGGCTTCACCAAGTAGGGTTTGCCAGGGGATCCCCTATTTCTAAAATAAAAAGTCCTTTTGATTCTTTACGAAGCACAAAAAAATCCCCCTTTTGGCCTAGTAGGACCGACACAGAAAAAGTTTTGTAGGGTTACTGGGGGTGGGCCCCAACCTTGTACTCGACAAAATCGGTCTTACAGGGCCGTTCCCCACCTTCCTCAATACCCTCTATGTTAGGGGGCACGCATATGCCTTCCCATTCCCTTTTCCAGACCTTTCTTCTACAAGGGGAACTAGCAGGGGTGTCCCCTCTCCCATACCTTTCAATCTGGTATTGAACCTTGGCACGTTTTTTTGGCCTCCCCTATATTGAAAGGGGTAGGGTGAAAAACCTGAACTAAAATAGCAATGTTTGCAGACGAAAAAATCTTTTTCCCAAAGACCCCGAGAGGACCCCCAAGATTTTTGACCAGCTAAAGCGTTTTTCTTTTTCTGGGTTTTAAAAAAAAAAAGAGTCCCAAAACGGGGCTCTTGAGGTTGCCCAAAAACTGAACTCGCCTCCTAAATCAAATAAACCCCAATCCATATCGCTGAAAAAACAAAATTTAAAAATCTAGGAAAACCACATAGGAAAGTCACCCGGTTCAATCTACTCCCTTTAAATATCCTCCTTCATAGGGGGAAAAACTTAAGGAATGGATAGATGGTCAAACTCCCCCTCCCCTTCTGGCCAAAGTCATTTAATTCGAAAAGATAAGTTTTCCCAAAATCTTATACCCCTTCAAACTATTCCCCTTCTCCTAAAACACTCTGACATAGAAGCATTCAAGCAGGTTTCTCCAATTTTTTATGGGCAAACAAAAAGCCAAAAATCGCTCGCCAAACTTTTTTTACCTAAACTTTTCAGGGGGCATAAACCTCCCGGATGTGAGGATGTATAAATGCCTGCAACCCTTTGACATTGCTTTGACTGGGGCAAGGGGAATCCACTATTAAAATTTGAGATGGAGACCACTCTGGGAACCCCTTTCGTCTTTCGCCCTCTTGCACACAAATTTGCTAAAAAACCCACACGATACAAACTTGCCTTTTTATGCGCGCACAATGCACTTTTTAAAATCTGTAGAAAATGTTCAGCTTCCACCTACCTTAAAAAAATATCGTTAAGCGGCCACCCAGAACTTTTACCAAAAAAAGTCGGTTCCCCCACTTTTAGAGTTGAGGGAAAAAAGGGATTTGGTCGCTTGAACATATTTTAACAAACAAACATTAAAAATACCACACGTTTCTATCTGCAAAGGGCTATGCACCCCCCCAAACATTTCTTATCTTGGCCAAAATTCTAACTTTGTAAGATTAGGGTGAACAACCTTACGGGAAATTCCCCCCAAAAGATTTTTAGAACTATGGGCCCACAAACCTTAAGACACCCCTCTTCTTCCTTACGCAAAACTACGTGACTCTAAGGTTTGGATTCCTACCTAAAAACACTATTTTAAATGGGAGACTATTTTCCCCGGGGTAAAAATGTCAAAGCCGCCTTAGACGGTTGGAAAAAAGGTCAGTAAACCATAATCTGCGAAAGTGGCGAGAATAATATTTCGCTTATGCACCCCAAACCTTATGGGTTTAAAAATACCCCTCTTTCCCCCTTGCCCCCCAAACGCAAGCTAGCATGCCCTAAATGTAAACGCAAAAAACTGACCGGTACATGGGATTGGTTTTGCCCAAACCTTCAAATTCGGGGGGACTTTAGGAATATGCGAGAAGAAAAGGAAACATTACATTGCCCTTTCCCCATGTGGTTTTTCCAGACCTACCCTTTCCAGCAACCAAAAAATTCTAACATAATTCTTTTTTGCGGGGAAGAGTGCATCCTTTCCGAGGATAGACGAAAAAGATCCCCGGGGTAAGGGTTGTGCTTCAAGTTTAAATCCACCTTAATCTTAAAGAACGAGGTTGGGGGTAAGCTAACACTCCGGACAAATTCTTCGCCACCTGGAAACCGTTCACGAAGCATTTATCCCCCGAAAAGATCGGGAAAATTGTTTCCCCTTTAACTTTCCAAAGGGTACTAGAGGGGGGTTTGCTATCTGATCTTAGGCCGACTACAAATTTCCTCACTTTGAAACCCCGATGTACCGCCACACCGCATCTTTCCCCACTGTCCGGAAAACCATTTATGGCCCCATTTGAGACCCCCCCCCGGGTAGAGGCTTCGCTTTTTATCTTGTTCGTGACATACCCACTCAAGAGAATGGGAAAAATTTCCTTTCTCACCCCCATCCCGACTCCCTGTTTTGTATGTATTGTCGTTATGGGTTTTTGTACATTCTTTTCCCCTATTTTGAAAAATATTTAGAAAAATTGGTTTCTACTGTTTCCTCTGATACTTGACATGATATAAAGTTATTAGAACTTTTCACTTATTGGGATCTGTGTCTTTTAACAGAAATCATTTTCTATGAAACCAAAAAACTATGTTTAAAAAAAAAAAAAAAAAAGTGTCTTTGGTGCATTAGAAAGGGACTTATTGTGCCAAAGTATGGAGTGCACCTGTTCATATATCTATAGAACAGGTCTAATACAGGTTTTTAATGCCAGAAAACTGTCTCAGCCCCGTTCATATATGTCGCCCATAGTCTTCAATTCAACTGTGATATTCGAGAATCATTATTTAATGGGTACCCACTATCAACCCCTCACAATAACTCACAGCGCTAGTAGGGACTGAACATCAGTACTTCTGCTGCTAGTCTTTGACCTTTCTGCAACCAGTTTGAGGTTTCTTGCATAGTTTTAACTGTTTTTTCATAAACTGTGTAATCTATGGTAAAATCTGCCTCATAAGAAGACACCATTATTGTAAATGGTAAATTTGCATAAGCTTAAAATTATGCTTTCAAATTTTTGTGTGTACATATCCTGACTGCTTCTGTAGGTAAATGCTGCCGTGTAACCTCCTGCTGAATTACAACGGCCACGTAATGTGTAATGCTGCTAATGTGTAATGCTATTCAAATAAAACTTGTTTGGCAAGAATTTGGAAATAACCTAAACATAATGCTCACAATTTCACTCTTAGAATATTTAGGGTAGGTTTCCTGTTGCAGCATGACTAAGGTACTCGGAAAACTGCAGAAAATTACCTGGACTAGTATGTGTGGTGTCATCAAGGTTTTAGGCAGTAAATTTTCACTAGCGGAGTCTATGTTTTACGTGTAATATATTTATGTCACTTTTTAATTTTAGATAGTTGGGAAAGAATGTAACATGAATGGTCAAGAAATACAACAGGGCATACATCAATTTAAAAGACCTACAAAACACATTGAGTACATTAAGCTTAAACTGCAACACTTCCAGTCCTTATAGCACCATACTGCAGAGCCACCCAGAGGCATTTATTGTACCACTTATGGTACTAGTCATGAACACAGTGATCCCTCAAGTAACAATGGACTCAGGTTCCAATAATTTCAACATACAATGGTCTTTCTTAATACGACACTCACCATACAATTACACAGACACTAATTTGTAGCTCATGAGGTTGACTACAAGATCCAACAAATTATCATGAACACTTTGGGCGACATGTATGAACGGAGCTGTGTCAGTTTTCTGGTGTACTTTCAGCCAAAAAGAATGTATGAACAGGTGCACTCCAAACTTTGGCACAATAAGAGACTTTGTAATGCACCAAAGACAGATTTTAAAGCGCCAAAGTTTAGGGGCGTTCTGGGGGCGTCGCATTTATGATTCTTTGACGCCAAATCTAGGCACAGAATAGTTAGAACCAGGGGCGTCGCTAGGCAGTATCATTCGGGGCAGAAGCCCAGGATGTAAAGCCTTCTGCCCCGAATGATTAGTCTCCTCACTCTCCTGCTCGCTGCAGTGAGAAGCTCCCGCCCACCACCAAGCCTCAGCACTCAGTGAGAGCAGCCCCTCCTCCTCTCTGTGCTCCCTGCTCAGCCCCCCCCCGGAGCACAGCACCTACAGCAAGGTTCCCTGCCGGCTCCTATATCAGATCGTCGGCCCCATCAATATGGAAACCAGAACGAGCCCATCACTATGGAAACCTAAACAGCCCAGGAGCTTCTAGGACCCCAGTGACCCTGCATAAGGTATGTCCTGAGGCAGGATGGAGGGCTGTGCCCCCACCTCAAATGTCTAAACTCATATACTGGACCTGTGTCACATAGGTACAGTATATGAGTCTATACAGACACAGAGGGACAGTATATACACAAATGTAACAGTTAAATATTGGACATGTGTATAACTGTTCCGTGTGTATATTGCAGTTATATTATTTACATACACACTACAACACTTTATGTATAGATATATATATACACACACACACACACACACACACACCAATGTACTTCACACAGGGACAGTAAAATACTCAAATGTAACACCCAGATAAGTATTATACATGTATAATTCTGTCCCTGTGTGAAGTACATGTGTGTGTGTGTTATAATATAATATAAAAATATATTATATATTATTTATATATTATATATTTTATATAGTGGGGAGTGGTATTAAATATATACTGTAATATACACACAGAACAGTATATACACATGTCCAATTTTTTCCCTGTGTGTTGCATTTGTTATATCGTCCCTGGCAACACTGAGTAGGGGTCCATCTGAGTGAGATAAGCTGATGTATTAAAAAGGGTCAAGCAAGTAAAAAAAGTTTTAAAAAAAACACAAAAAAAAACCACTAAATAACCTTTTTTCCCCCTAACAAATGTTGTCAAAGAAAAAAATTTTTAAAAAAGTACACATATTTGGGATCACTGTGGCGTATAAACCCTGTGCTATAAAATGATATTTTTTTCCCCCCAAAACATGTACAAAAATTTAAAAAAACACATTTTTTGTTCATCCCACGTGCAAAAAAATTGAATAAAAAGCAACCAAAAAAGTCCCCTGACCTCAGAAAAAACCAATGAAAAAAGTTTGGTATTAAAGAAAAAAAAAAGGAAAACAGCTGTGTTATTTAGGAGTTAAACTACATCACCACATATACCGGATTTTTCAGACTATAAGAGGCACTTTTGTCCCCCAAAAATTTTGAGAAGAAAATGGGGGTGCAACCAAATATTTTTGAAAATTCAGCAGGAGGTGGAGTGGGACAATGCTGGTAGGCCGTGGGCGGGGAGAGATGGGGTATTTGTCCGAGAGACCACCAGTAAGGGAGTCAAGAGCGATTCTCTGCTGCTGGAAGCTAGGGGGCGGGGTTTAATTCACCCCTTCTGCATATGGATGTCCCTGAACATCTAAATGGCATAAAGGATGTATAAAGCGGGCTCACACGCTGAGCCCACTCTATGCATGGCAGACAGCGACTGTTCCTTACACTCGCTGCTAACAAAGGGCCCGTGCCCCGAATGTTTTAGGACCCTAGCAACGCCCTTGGTTAGAACAGCCAGACCAGGTTAAAGGTGATCTGCCTGAGCTAGACTTGTCGTATTGGCACTGCAATGCACCTGTATGTATGACCTGCAGAAGAAACAGGTTCATACATTCTGCTGCTTTCCCTAGGGGTTTGCCTTAAAGCGATTTTGAACTGGCCTGTCAGCACTAGGATTTTTTACAATCGCTCTCTATTTAAAAAACATCTGTATTAGTACAGTGCATACAGTGATTGGCAGTCTAGTAGTGCCTCTCTACAGTACAGCACGGTATTATATGTCCTCTACTTCTCTTTACATGTGCCAGGTGAGGATCCCATTTCCTTTTTTCTAGCACATTGTGTATAAAGCGCATGACCCAAAGAAGCTCCGCTTCTCAAACAGAAAGGGAATTCCAGCTTCCAGCAGATCTCTCCGATGTTATATGCAATGATTTGCTTTATCCGTATTAGTTATCTGCTTCATTTTCTTTCATCTCTATTTTGAATTATGTTGGGTGACATAACCAGTTTTTCATAGAATTATGGTTTCAACATAAAATGATCATCCAGGAACCAATTAAAACTATATGTTGAGGGGCCACTGTACTTCACTTATATAGCATCCAATGGTATTCTGTATGCCACTGATTTCGTAATAAAAGAATGGGCCCCATAGACTTGTATAGGTGCTGTATAATGGCTCTAATCTGGAGCTTGAATGGAGTATATGAAAAAGAACAGTATATTTGTCCCTTGCTTTGTGGCAGCACAATAGAAAGCACCCTTTAAATCTCTCTAAAAATACAACAGTAATTCTGAATCATGTAATTTGTTATATGCACTTTTAAGGGCTCTAGGAAGGCATCTGCCTTGCTCTCCATGACAATGAGGATGTCCCACAGTAGACAGAGTAAAAGAGACTCTTCCCCATAGTCCATGGTCCATAGTCCATGTAACAGATTCCACAAGTGGTTTATTTTTAAACATTCACAATTAGGTCAGTGTCAGATGACCCCTCTTCCTCCTTAGTAACGGAGCCTATGCGCCATACAGTTTTCCAGACTCTGGGAGACCTAGCCCTAGCTCTCCCCACCTGTACCAACCTGAACTTACTGGTCTTCAAACTTGAACAGGTCCACCAGCAATAGATATCCCAAATAAGGAGTAATGTGAACCACTTGGAAACACGTCAAAGCCATTTACAATGCCTCTTCTTGTAAAACAAAATTCTGATCATGAAAGCTGCAGCTGTCCACTCCCAGACACATCTGCAATATTTTGCCATATTTTAAAATGACCATGACAATAGAGGAAGCTGCAACCATATTAGACTGTATGGCATAGCAGAATTGTTTGATCCTGTAGGTCTTCCTAATGTAGTGGTCATCCAGTCTTGGCCTGCTTTTCTGAGTCCTTTCATAGATACAATTTAGTGTGTTACTCATCCTGGACCCGTGAACCCTACTACCCTGTGAGCCTTGCTTTGATGCCACCATCAATATATTTTAAAAGAAGAAATGGTCTCATGGATGGCTGGTTTTCAGTGTTGAACGCTAAAGGTTCTTTATAATGGCTCTTATTGTATCTTCTAACCTTACTACTTCAATGCTAAGACCGATGAGATGACTAGGTGCCTAGTGTTAACTTTATCTGCATATCTGACCTCTCTAGTCCTCTCCCTGGTCAAGTGTGAATGTTTGTGTTCCAAAGCCTTGAGTACTGTACTTTCAACATGTCTGATTCTTCAGGGCTCTTTTCTCCTCCTTAAGTATTTAATTACCACACCCCTACCATGAGTGTTTTGTTGACTTTCCTTGGTTTCCATGATTTTTAGTCACAGACTCTTCTTCTCACTATAGTTACTTAACAGACTATTAGTCTGCCACCATCTGACTTGCCTTTCCACTTTGAAATGATTAGTCAATAACTTTAATCTATTTCCCATTGCACCTAATTTATCGCGAGACATTTGACTTGTTTTCTAGAAGGTTGCCATTCTCAGTTTTCTGTCAAGATGTGGATTTTCTTTATAACTTTCCAACATTACCTGCTCAATTGCCTCAACTGCACTCATCACCTCTCTATTCCATTAAGGCCTTTGCATATACTTGTGGCCATTGGTGATATGCTGTTGGTTAATTTTTAATGTTTCTTTGAGTTTGTATTTTATACTGTGCTTATTGTTGTGCCCATTTCTTATGGATCCTCATTGTGCAATTTTTTCAACTGCTATTTTAAGAATTCTACATTCTGTCGCCTGGAGGTACTTGTCCCCTTTATCACTTCTATTACACTTCACTTCACCTTCCTAATCCTCCATGGACCCTTCTATTCTGTTATGTTTACCCCATATGTTTATCATTAAGGCCTTTTTGGCTTTTGGTTTTCTGCTCCCCTTCTTTTTCTATTATTCCATGATGTTTTTTTCTCTACTTGTTTCCATTTTTCTTTTCCATTTCTTATTCTCCTCTTCCCTCTCCTTCTACCTTCTTACCAAGCATAAGATGTCATCAACACATTCGGACCTATAGATTGTCTCTAGATTATTTACTGGTATTTTTGGAGGACAGTTTGTCTTATGGGGGAAACCGCAACATTGTCCTAAATTACACCTCCTCCCTTCTCTTTCTTCTAGCCCTTCAATGTCTATGGTGCATTTTCTGTGAACATCAATTATTGGAATATTGGTGCACTCTCTGTTGTTGCACCACCAAAGACTTTTCTTTCTACTTTCCAGCTCATGATATATATTAAAGTATATTACCATCTTTTTGTAACACACAGGGAACTATCTTTGCCCCAAGAGGTCCACAATAACTGTATTTCCTTTTTACCCATTTTTACTCTCCTTTCTTCAAAGGCTACACATGTCACATAAAAAACAACCCTTTGTTACAGGACCTGGTCATTCTGCAGGATGTCAAGTACAGTCTGTTTACATACCTTGAAACTAAGGTATCAAAAGACATTGACCCTTTTATCTGTAGGGAGGCCCACAAGTGAGTGGTTAGAACGGTACAGATCAAACATCACTACACTCCTGTATCAAATAGGAGAGCTTTAATCCCTCTACAAATACTTCCATAAAGCGTAATGCAGAAACAGGAGGCCTTATGCTGGATTCTGATTTTCTTATTCAAAGCTTTATTGAGGTATCACAAGGAAATCACGGAATGATCATATAATGACGTTTTGTAAAGGAAGTGATACAAACAAATGTTTACCAACAATTCAAAAGAATATAATGACAGTAGCAACTACGAGGAGCTCCAAATATCAATTAGCAAGATATTCACATTGAAAGTGCATCTGGAGTGCATCAAGTAGCTACAGGAGCAGATCAATTACATAGAACAATAAACCAATGTCAAAGTCGGACACAGCTTGCGAGGCAAAAAATCCATACAAGAGAGAATATCAGAGGTCCTGGAAAGGGGATTGTGTTGGATTCTTTTTACCAAAACGAAAACCTTTCTTTTCTGCTGCTGGCATCATTTCTATCACTGTTAGGCTATATTCACACGGCTTATTTCGGGGCGTATTTGCAGACGTAATTATGTCCGCAAATACGTCCCGAAATACGTTTCAAATACGTGTCAAAGTGTGGCACGTATTTCACGTCGTAAATACATTCCCCATTCTTTACTATGGGGATTTACGTCGCGAAATACACCTCAATAAGTGACAGGGGACTTAATTTTATGATCGTATTTACATGGCGAAAATACGTCGCGGAAATACGCCTCGTGTGAACGACGAGGCGTATTTTACATTGGAATCAATGCTAATTGTTCATTATTTGAAATGTATTTCGGGGCGTATTTGCGGACGTAATTATGTCTGCAAATACGCTCCAAAATAAGACGTGTGAACATAGCCTAAGAACAAATGCAGTCCTTTGCCCAATCGTTACATCCACAATGGGCATGCACTGTAGTCCCCAAAATCCTCTCTTGTCCTGGAAAAGTTCTTGCTTCATGTCTTTTAGAGCCCACATTTTCGTTTTTTACAAGCCTGGTAAGGATCCAATCTAGTTGTAGGCACATTATGAAACATGATATTAAACAGAAACATTAAATACAATACAATAAACGTAGAGCTTTATATTTATTCTATTCCCTTCCATAGTTAGATTTAGATTTTGTAGAACCCAATTTCCTTCAGGTGTAAAACAGGAATATTGTAATTATGGAGATGGGCTTGTTTATCTAGCGTATATCTAGCAGCAGACATTACTGTATTGACTCAGTGGACAAACATTTCATAATTCACTCCCTTAGGCCAACAGTGAAATTCATTATTTCCTCTCCTTACTGCCTCTAGCCCTGGTTTGTGTTAGGATAACTCCCATTATGAAGTGCTTAGTATAGAATCTGGGTCTATTTGCCACACCTTTTCTATTGTACTAGTATGTCCAATGTTTATGACTCCTGCAGATCAACTTCCCCCTACTTTCTTGTTCAGTAAGCATCTGACCTGAATTTAACTCTTACTCCTGACCAGATACAGTTTGTGCTCCTTCTGGCACACAAATCTACTAGTAGTTCTTGTTACCAAGAATCCAGTTCCAAATTACTATCTTGATAGTATAAGGTTCCTTTCAAATTACATAAATTACAAGCCTTTATTCCAAATACATGCTGGCATTGTGGTGAGGCAGAAGGTGCCCTGCTCCACACCTGCGGGTCTTGTTGACGCCGCTCTGCTTCCTGGGAGTCTGTAAAATTTAGGCGGGTCACCAGTCTCACAATGCCCTTGGATTCTACTCTTTCCTTTCTCATCATTGTGTTATCCTGGTTGAAATATGCAAGAAATATCATCATTGACACTTGATTATGACTGCACATGCTCGCATCCCTATTTTATATAAACATCAGGACCTTATTTCTCATTCCTTTGGTTTCCCAATGTAAATGATATTATGCTTATGGAGGATCCAACGTCTTCTGTACAGAAAACCTTTGAATTCTTCTATAAAACATGGTACCATTGTCCATGACAATGTAGAATTCCCAAAACTCCTTGTTGGGTCATGAGTTCTTGAGTCCTTGTGAGTTTACACCTTCTGCTTTTCCCCCTATCTCCTGTTCCCTTTTTTATTCTTTCTTCCTTTATTTTGTCCCTTTCATCTTCCTGTGTCTCTCTTTTTACTTCTCCTTGCAGCATGTCTTCTTCTGGTCTCAGGCACAGTATCTGACTGGCCCACTGGGATCGGTGGATCTGACACAGCGGGGCCCGCCAGGTCACCGTAATGCTGAGGGCTCGCCGCAGTCTTGTAATGCTAAGTCGGGCAGCGGCTCGATAAAGTGAGCTCATCGCACTGCTGCCTCTACCCTGCTGCACAGCCGTCACTCTACTGTGCGGACGAGGAGCTGCCGGAGGAGCGTCCCGACACTGGCGGTGTGATGACGTCACACCGCCAGTGTCGAGCTGAAGAGGAAGACGCTCGGCGGGGAAGGAGATAAGGTAAATATTACTATTATTATTTTTAACGCCGGTTACCTGCCTAACTGAGAGGATCTATCTATATATCTGCCTTATTGAGGAGGCCTATCTATATACCTGACTTACTAAGGGGGCCTATCTATATACCTGCCTTACTGAGGGGAGCTATATATACCTGACTGAGGGGGGCTATATATACCTGCCTGAGGGGGCCTATATATACCTGCCTTACTGAGGGTAGCTATATATGCCTGATTGAGGGGGCCTATCTATATACCTGTTTTACTGAGGGGAGCTATTTATACCTGCCTGAGTGGACATATCCATATACCTGCCTTACTGCGGGAAGCAATATATACCTGCCTGAGGGGACATATCTATATACCTGACTGACTGAGGGAATATATATATATTATATATATATATAAAATTATTTATATATATATATACACCTGGCTAACTGAGGGGGCCTATATATATCTGCCTTTTGGAAGTGACTTATATATAACTGGCTTACTGAGGGGATCTATATATACCTGCCTTACTGAGGGGACCTATATATACCTGCCTAACTGTGGGGACCTATATATACATGCCTTATTGAGGGGACCTATATATACCTGCTTAACTGAGGGGACATATACAGCTTCCTATCTGAGGGGACCTATAGTGCTTCCTATCTGATGAGGAGAGCTATAGAGCTACCTGAGGGGACTTATATACCTATAAGTAAGGAGTTGCTGGAAAAGTGAGGATTCTAATATATTTGTGTCCAAATCTGCAGGGACGAGTGTTGGCTGGGAGAAGTCAGCATGGTGGTGTGGACTGAATGGAGAAGAAAAGGAAACGTGAACTACTCATCGAAGAAACGTCAACCGTGAGTCACTAAATGTACCTGAACTGCAATCACTTATATGTGTGCAAAGTGTAATGGTTTATATTCAGTAATGGTGTGGCGGTATTATTCAGTCTCTATACAGTGGTTATATGTGATCATATTGTCTAGGTATGATTCAGTCACTATGTGGTGGTGATATGGGGTCATGATGTTGTGGTATTCAGTCACTAAGTGGTGGTGATATGTGGTCATGGTGTTGTGGTATTATTTAGTCATTATGTGGTGGTGATATGTGGTCATGGTGTTGCAGTATTATTCAGTATATAGTGGTGACATGTGATCATGGTGTTGCTGTATTATTCAATCATTATATGGTGATTATATGTGGTCATAATGTGGTGTAATCAGTCATTGTGGGGGTGATATGAGGTCATGGTGTGGCAGCATTATTCAGTCACTATGTGGGGGTGATACAAAGTCATAGTATGGCGTAATTATTCAGTTACTATGGGGGGTGATATTTGTTCATCGTGTGGTGGTATTATTCAGTCACTATGTGGTGGGGATATGTGTTCATGGTGTTGTGGTATTATTTAGTCACTGTGGTGGGAATATATGTTCATGGTGTGCTGGTATTATTCAGTCACTATGTGGTGGTGATATATGGTCATGACGTGGCAGTATTTGGTCTTAATTATTGGTAATTTTAGCCTTGGGATTCTGGATTTATGTACCGTTGTTATTTGGTAACTGTAAGACCATTATTTAGTGGTTTTATACTCAGTACTTTGTGTTATAGCTTTTGATATATTTTTATTTATATAAAATGTATCTTTCCGAGGGGGGGACAGATGTCTTTAGTTGTTTTATGTGCCCCTGTGGTGGCGTGCTTCACTTAGGTGCGGGAGACTCAGACGGCTCAGCGCTCCATGTCGAGTAGAGATTTGTGTGATGATGTCATCACATCGGTCTAAGTTGAAGCGATTGTTGCTCTACATAAAGATGGCATAGGCTGTAAGAAGATTGCCAACACCCTGAAACTGAGCTGCAGCATGGTGGCCAAGACCATACAGCAGTTTAACAAGGCAGGTTCCACTCAGAACAGACCTCGCCATAGTTGGCCAAAGAAGTTGAGTACATGTGATCAGCGTCATATCCAGAGATTGTCTTTTCAAAATAAATGCATGAGTGCTGGCAGCATTGCTGCAGAGGTTAAAAGGGTAAGGGGGGTCAGCCTTGTAGTGCGGAGACCAAACTGGTCTGCATGGCTACCATCCCAGAAGGAAGTCTCTTCTAAAGATTATGCGCAAGAAAGCAAACAGTTTGCTGAAGACAAGCAGACTTAGGACATGGATTAATAAAACCATGTATTGTGGTCTGATGAGACCAAGATAAGCTTATTTGGTTCAGATGGTGTCAAACGTGTGTGGTAAAGAGTAAAGAGTACAAAGACAAGTGTGTCTTGCCTACATTCAGAAGTGGTGGGAGTGTCATGGTTTGGGGCTGCATAAGTGCTGCCGGCTGTGGGGAGCCACAGTTCATTGAGGGAACCATGAATGTCAACATGTACTGGGACATACTGAAGCAGAGCATGATACTCTCCATTTGGAAACTGGGCTGCAGCTCAGTATTCCAACATGATAATGATCCAAAACACACCTCAAAGATGACTACTGCCTTGCCAAAGAAAATGAGAGTTCTTGGCTGGCCAAGCATGTCTCCAGACCTAAACCCTATGGAGCATCTGTGGGACATCCTCAAAAGGAAAATGGAGGAGCACAAGGTCTCTAACAGCCACCAGCTCTGTGATGTCGTCATGAGTGACAGAGGATTCCATTGGCTGCAACCTGTAAAGCTCTAGTGAACTCCATGCCCAAGAGAGTTATGGCAGTGCTGGAAAATAATGGTGGCCAAACAAAATACTGACACCTTGGACAGAACCTGTCCATTTTCACTTAAGGGTGTACTCTTTTTGTAGCCAGCGTTTTAGACATTGTTGGCTGTGTGTTGAATTATTTTGAGGGCACACCAAATTTATTGTAACGGTCCATGGGTTCAGTTAGGGACAAACACGTTGGACACTGGGTAGAAGTGGATCCACTGGGCCTCTGTGAGTGATGATGGTGATATAGATGCAGACCACGCAAGGGAGGGGAGTCTAAGAAGCTCGCTGTCTTCACTGGAGCCCATTGCAAGGCCAGACAAACTTAACTATGAGGAACCCCCAGGCCGCTACCCCTGACGTGGCTACTCATGTTGGCAGCTGAAGTGCAGGACAGAGGTAAACTGGTATAGACAGAAGAAACTGGTCACAACAGGTGTAGTCGTAGACAGGTAGACAGAGTCCTGGGTAGATAGCAGACTGGTGCAATGGCAGGTAACAACAGAAACATAGGTGCAGGAACATAAGTAGTAGGAACAGCAACCTGGACACAGCAGAGTTAAGTGTAGATTGGAAGCTGGGTCCTAGGTAGATAGCAGACAGGCATGATGGCAGGTAACAGCAAAAAGCGTAGATACAGGTACAGCAGAAAACAGCAGCCATAGGTCAGCAGCTCAGATGGACATTAACGAACTGATGCTAGAGCTGAGGCAGGTATCAGACGGGCATAACGGCAGGTAACAGCAGAAAAATAGGAACCAGGAACAGCAGTAAATGGCATCAGGTCAGGAGTTTAGGAACACATTAATGAACTGACACTGGAGCAGAGGCAGGAAGGTCCTTAAATCACAGGAGGACAGAGTGTGTTATCTGTCTAAATCCAGACGAGTGTGTGCCAAATGGGATGTGGGTGCACGTGCCCAAGAGGTGGAGGGCCAATGCGCCCACACGATGCAGGGGGGAACGCAGACTGGAGCAGGAGCAAGGAAAGGTGAGTACACAGCAGTAACATGGGACACAGCAGTAGGGACCGGGCAATACCATGATCAGAGGGTACAAAAGCTCTGAGCGAGATCATGAGTCAGCGGGTATGGAAGCTCTGGGCGAGCTTGAGCCAGCGGGTACAGAAACTCTAGGCATCACCATGAGCCAGGTGGGTACAGAAAATCTGGGCGAGACCATGAGCCAGTGGCTACAGAAGCTCTGGGCAAGACCATGAGCCAGCGGTTACAGAAGCACTGGGCTAGACCATGAGCCAGCGGATACATAAGCACTGGGCGAGATCATGAGCCAGTGGTTACAGAAGCACTGGGCAAGACTATGAGCCAACGGGTATAGAACCTCTGGGTAAGACCATGAGCCAGTGGCTACAGAAGCTCTGGGTGAGACCATGAGCCAGCGGGTACAGAAGCACTGGGCGAGATCATGAGCCAGCGGTTACAGAAGCACTGGGCGAGACCATGAGTCAACGGGTATAGAACCTCTGGGTGAGACCATGAGCCAGCGGGTACAGAAGTTCTGGGTGAGACCATGAACCAGCGGGTACAGCAGCATGTACAGAGACCATGAGCCAGCGGACACACTTGTTGTGTGTGAGAAAAAGTTATCCAGCTGAAAGACCTGCCATGAGAGGCAACACATATAGGTACAGGATGTCCTGCATATATCGCTGACTGTCATATGTGATGGCTTCCCAAACCAGTTGAGGCAGGATATCTGTATGTCGAAATTTGCAGCCATCCAAAATTTCTATCTCGGTGAGTTATTTATTTGTCATTCAGTGGAACTACTCTATCCTTTTAATAAGGCCTCATTAAGACTTTAGGAATTCCTGTAGATTTACAGTGTCATTTGTGTTAGTAAACAATTTGCAATGCAATCCCCTCCCCTACACAAACATACATGGAAAAATACCATGTGGGTATTAGAGCATACTGTATTTTTCTAAATCTGCAGCATGCTCATTATGTTGCAATAATGCAGATATTCACTGCAGATTTCATACTCTTTTATCCAACACATGCATCCAGATTTTAGTAAAGATTTTTATGTAAATTTGCATTGGAAAAAGTGCATGGATATGTGTAAACTTAGCCTTAATTTGCTGTTTGGCTCAGCTAAGGTGATAGTAGTATAATGTTGTACTGTGTTAGCCATAGAAAGTAGTAGAAGAGTGATTTCTTCACTCTTCAGATAAGGTGAGAAAGAATAAGCTACTGGCAAATACTTATCACTAGTAAGAACAGAGAACTTCAATATGCCCATTTCGTTTTCTCTATATGCCTAGAGTGAGAGATGCCTAAACATATTAGATCATCAGTCAAGGAAAATTTTGCAATTTTTTTAAAAGATGTCCTCAGACAAATAGATGAAGCAGCTATCATAATGAGGTTGTTATTATGGGCGACTTCAACTACCCAGAGATAAATTGGGAAACTGAACACTGTGGCTCTCATAAAGGAAACAGGTATTTATCAATAACTAAAGATAGTTATCTTTCCCAACTGGTGCAGGAACCAATTAAAGGGAATACCCTTCTGGACTTAATATTGACTAATAGTCCTGACTGAGCAACAAACTTTCAGGTTGGGGGGCACCTAGGAAATAATGACCAAAATATAATACATTTCCACTTATCCTTCAATAGAGTATTTTGTTGGGGAGCCACAAAAACATTTTCAATTTCAGGAAGGCTCATTTTAATCTGCTTAGAGAGGCATTGACTTGGACAAGGTCCTTAAAAATAAAAGAACAAATAATAAATGGGAGATTTTTTTTTAAATATCCTAAGCGCCCACTGTGAGAGGTACATACCTTTATAGAAATAAAAACAATGTGGATCACAAGAGATGTAAAGGAGGCAATAAATAACAAAAAGAAAGCGTTTCAGCTACTTAAACAGGAGGACAGTGAAGAGTCACTAAAAAGCTATAAGGAGAAAAATAAAATATCTAAAAAAAATTATAAATACAGCAAAGCTGGAGACAGAAAGGCATACTGCCATAGAGAGTAAAACGAACCCCAAAATATTTTTTTAACTATAAAAATAGTAAAAAGATTGAAAACTGAAAATGTTGGCCCATTGAAAAGTAGTGAGGGACGTATTGTAGAGGGTGATGAGGAGAAAGCAAACCTATTAAACTATTTTTTCTCCACCATATTTACCAAGGAAAATGACATTCCTGTTGATGTGTAGAGGGATGCGGTAAACTTCACCTTAAATGTTTTTTGTGTAACTCAGAAAGAGATTAAAATGGACAAATCACCAGGTCCTGATGGTATACACTCCCGTGTCCTAAGGGAATTAAGTAATGTGTTAAACAGACCCCTATTCTTAATATTTATGGACTCTATAGTAACAGGGTATGTCCAAAAGGATTGGTGCATAGCAAATATGGTGTCAATATTCAAAAAGGGTTCAAAAAGTGATCCTGGAAACTATAGGCCGGTAAGTTTAACTATGCTTTAGGTAAAATTTTAAAGGTTTTCTAAGAGATGCAATACTGGAGTATCTCACTGAAAATAAATGTATAACTTCATTCCAGCATGGGTTTATGAAGTCCTGTTAAACTAATCTCATCAGGTTCTATGAGGAGATGAGTTCTAGACTGAATCGAGGTGAGGCATTAAATGTCATATACCTAGATTTTTCGAAAGCATTTGATACTGTGCCATATAAAAGGTTGGTAAGTAAAATGAGAATGCATGAACTTGGGGAAAATGTTTGCAAGTGGGTAAGTAAATGGCTCAGTGATAGAAAACAAAGGGTGGTGATTAATGGTACATACCCAGACTGGATCCCTGTTACTAGTTGGGTAAAACAGGCTTCAGTATTGGGCCCCATTCTCTTTAATATATTCATTAATGATCTTACAAATGAATTGCACAGTAGGATATCTTTACAGATGTTACTAAGCTCTGTAAAGTAATCAACACAATAGAGGTTAATGTTGAAGGCCTAGGCAGAGAAGTGGAAGATAAATGCAAGGTTATACACATGGGGAAGAAAAAGTCCATGATTACTTGTTAAACGGAAAAAGGCAGGGTAAAAGTAACATGGAGGAGAACTTGGGAATCCTAGTGGACAGTAAACTTAATTGTAGCAGTGTCAGACAGCAGCTGCCAAGACAAGTAGGATCATGGGGTGTATTGAAAGGGGCATAGATTCACATGATGAGAACATTATTCTCCCATTATACAAGTCACTGGTTAGACCACACATGGAATATTGTGTACAGTTTTGGGCACCAGTGCAAAGGAAAGACATTGTAGAGCTTGAAAAGTTACAAAGGCGGGCAACAAAAATAATAAAAGGACTGGGTGGAACTGAATACCCAGAAAGGTTAGCAAGAACAAGGTTACTTAGTTGAGAGAAAAGACGGGTTTGGGGGGCACATAATAAATATGTTTAAATATATCAAAGGTCAATACAGAGATCTCTCCCAATATCTATTTATACCCAGGATTGTATCTAGAACAAGGGGGCGTCCTCCTTGTCTTAAGAAAAGAAAGTTTCTACATAAACATAGAGATGAATTATTTACTATAAGAGCAGTGAGACTGTGGAGCTCTCTGCCAGAGTTACTTGTCACAGTGAATTCCTTAACATTTGTAGAGTATAATAATCTAACAGATTATAGTGACTAGGATTCTGGAGAAGGGTTGTTGATCCAGGGATTTATTCTGATGCCAGATTGGAGTGGGGAAGGAATGTTTTCCCTAAAATGAGGACAATTAGCTTCTACCTCATGGGGGTTTTTGCTTTCCTCTGGATCAACACTATAGCACATTAGGCTGAATTGGATGGATGTTTGCCTTTTCTTGGCCTTACAAACTATGTAACTAATTTAACCCCTTAAGGACCCGGCGTTTTTTTTGGGTGACACGTTCGTTTTTCCCTCCTCGCCTTCTGAAAGCCATAACTTTTTTATTTTTCCACCTACATAGACACATGAGGGCTTTTATTTTGCGGGACAAGATGTACTTTCTAATGGTGTTATTCACTATACTATAGAATATACTGGGAAACCGCAAAAAATTCCAAGTGGGACAAATTGTGAAAAAAAAAGTATTTTCGCCATGTTTGCGGGGGTTTTGCTTTTACGGCGTTCAATCTTCGGTAAATATAATGTGTTATCTGTAGTCTTCAGGTTGTTATGCATCCGGAAATACCAAACATGTAGGGTTTCCGTTATGTTTTGGTACCGTAAAAAAATTCCAAACATTTTCTATTTTTGAAATTTGCGCCACGGCGCCATTTTGTGCGACCAATAACTTTTTTTGTACTAACACCTACGGACGTCAGTGAGGGGGAATTTTTTGCGGGCTGAAGTGTACTTTTTATCGCTAGCAGTTTGGAATGCATGCGACTTTTTTGATCATTTTTATTCCATTTTTTGAGTGACATAAAATGACCAAAAAACGCAATTTTGGCGTTTGGAAATTTTTTTTCTTCTACGGTGTTCAGCGTACGGGATAAATGATGTTATATTTTTATAGATCGGACTTTTTCGGACGCGGCAATACCAAATATGTGTAACTTTTTTATTATGTTAATGATTTTCTTTGTTAAATGTGGAAAGGGGGGTGATTTGCACTTTTAATACTTTTTGTTTTTTGTACTTTAAAACTTTATTTTATTTATTTTTTTTACTGTAACATTGTACTTGACCACTAGGTGGCGCGATTGTTAATACAACCTACTGCATTGCATAGGCTATGCATTAGGGTGTACAAATATGTCGGTTTGCCCCACTTCCTGTCTGCGGACGGAAGTGGGGCAAACCGGCCAGGGTCAGTGACGGGAGCCTGCCCAAGGCTCCCCACCACAATGCCCAGTGATCGGATCGGCGCAGCATAGCTGCGCTTATGCCACTCACCGCACCGAGCGGTGCGCGGCACCGATCGGCGTTAATTCAGACGGCGCGGCCATCTTAGCCGCGGCGCCTGATGGGTAAAGCCGGCGCTGTTACTGCCGGGTGTTAGCGGCGATTTGCCGCTAACACCCGCCGGCTGTGCGGGGGGGTCGCGGAGCGATCCCCCTGCAATGCCCCTTAGCGGCCCTGGGACGTACTCATACGCCCAAGGTCGTTAAGGGGTTAAACAAGACACTGATCCATATTCTTTTCTTCTTGTCAGTTTTTATTTTCTGATTGTAGATTTCTCAATTCTGTTGTCCATATATGAAAATGGGGAAGCCATGTTGTCTGAGCTGCTTTGACAGCATTCAGAGAGACACTTTACAGCAGCTTCATGGACACAGCAGCCTATGAACAGGAACAGACACATTGACTTCTATAGAAGAGCTTTCTAGGCATGCTCTGTGACCTGGAAAAAAGTCAGTGTTCAGGGACGGTGAGAGGGGGATAATATGTTATCTATACACATTAGTATCACCTTTCAGTGTAATCCTGCCTGTGCTGATAACGAAGAAACTGCTGAAAAGTTTAATCTACAGAATAGGAAGTGTCAGACAATTATTAGGCCTAATGGCCAAAGTGAAAACTGCAGAATTTCAGGATGTTTAGAAAATATTGGTAGTAATATGAAAATTAAAAAAAATATATTCTTAAAAAATGTGTTTAAGATAAAAACCTGAGTTAAAAAATAGGTCACATTCGCTTTAAGGTATATTCACATTATTGTATGCAGGTGTTTAAAATATTGAGACTTGTCACCAGCAAAAACATTCAGTCGTATCAACGCGTTCCTAGAGGTTGTTCACAAGGCTGTTTTGTGACGTATTTTTTTGCTCATATGTCGGGTGTAATTTCACTGAAATACATGTCGAAATACACCCCAAACAATGTTCACGACACCTGTCATTGACTTTAATGTAAAATATGCGCCATGTGATTTACAATTGTAATTTATTGCGCATCTGAAAAGAATTGACATGTCAATTCATTCAGGCATATACCTGCCGTAGCAGGGTTAAGTATAGGAAGCAGAAATCTGGCTCGGGACTATTGCACATCATTTGCGGTGTTGAAATTAAGCTCTTGTAAGCCCCTAATGTCAACAGCGCAATTGCGGCCCATACTGTACGCACCACAAAATGCAGGGTGAACCCAGCATTAGAGTCGCAAGTGACAAAGCTCTTGGCTCTGGAGGACTGTGGATTTCAGTGACAGCCATACAATGCTTTACAAGCACTTAGGGCCACATATATGAAAATTGTCTAGGTCTAAGACTTTTCTTGTTGCCCATAGCAACCAATCAGAGTGTCCCTTTTATTTCATATGCTGCTCTGTAAAAATAAGAGGGGCGCTCTGATTGGTTGCTATGGGCAACAAGAAAAGTATTAGACCTAGACAATTTTCATATATGTGGCCCTTACACTTTTTGTTTTGAAGAGAACAAGAGGTAAAATACCTGAGCCTGGGGCGAAATCAGATCATCATAGTATAAAACATCACAATATGTAGGATGAATACACCTTATTTGTATATTAGAGATAGCTATGTGACCCCTTAAAGGGGTTGTCCACTTTTTTTTTTTTTATTATTAGTTTATGCTGGAGTTGCAGTTAGAAAATTAGTTAGAAAAACAACTCATACCAGCCCCAGCCCTCACCTCCATTGAAGCACAGCCAATGTCTTCCCTGGTCTTCCTGCTGTTGGCAGTCAGAATGTCACTGACGCAGCCATCTGATTGGCTGTAGTGGTCACGTGACACTTCATGACATCACTGATTCTGAACAGTGATGTCAGGCAATACACATGACCACTGCAGCCAATCAGTGGCTGCAGGGGTGACATTTTGACTACCAGCAGAAGGAAGAAAACAAAAGATCAGGGCAGAGTGCAAACCTTCACAGTACTGGAACAGAGGTGAGTATTAATTTTTTAATTTTCTAACTGCAGCACCAACATAAATTAACTGAAAAAAAGGAAGTGGACAAAGACAGTCCCCTAATTATAAGATGGATTTTGTCCTGTTTTAGTAATGCATGTTATTTCTTTTTTCAACAGTTATCAAGTATCTGTGGTCGTCCATATGAATTTTTTTTATTATCAATTTATTACTAAAAAAGAAAGCAAATATGTTTCCCTGGTTGAAGAAACACAACGAGTGTGGTGGAATGAATCTCAGAGATGATAAGATAGGTAATAAGCATCTGAGGATCATTACATGCAATATTTAAGGAATGAAACCTGGTGATAATCCTCTTTGCTCTGATTTCATAGGCCCTCAATAGAACAAGGAGAGCAATTACAATTAAGCTTAAATGTAGCACTTGTCTTTCAAAGAAAAGCGACATTAAAAGAGGGAGAGCTGTGTTCTGTGGGATTAGCCGCGCCAAACATTTTCACTCATAAAATCAGACTTCAAATAGTGTTTGCATAGGCCGGGCCGTTCACACAAGGAGGATAAGAAAGCAAGGCCTAAGCAGCGGGCCACTCCCAAATTTCCAGGATAAAAGTACAAAAGAGACATTAAGGTTGTACTGTATATCAGGTTTAGGGAACCCACGCTCCTCTGACTTTTTGCTTTTGGGTTGTTATTTGAATATTTCCCAGGATACATTGTACAGTTTCCATAATAGCAGATTTGAGTGAGAATACATGAACAATTAATCCATCACCTGTGTTGACATGCGGCAGATACTTTGTGAATTCTCCACAGAAGATTTGTGTGTGGAGACTCTGTAGCATAACACAGTGACCTCAAGGTGTATGAAAGTTTAGTAAATCTCATCCGCATGCAATGGAAAAAGTCTGCACAGAATCCACATGGAAATTAACCTGCGGTGTGGATTTAAAGTAGCTTCAATGGAAAAGTTAAAAGCCGCAACAAACCTGCAAAGAAATATTATTGGTCTGGATTTGCTGCAGAATCGCTGTGGATTTTGAATACATTGCTTATTTATTGATTTAATTAATAATTAAACTAACTACATTAATAATTTATATAAAGGGGTTGTCTCGCTACAAAGATTACCTTTCACCTTATTGGGAACACTAAATGAAGACATTTTCCAAATATATTGGGTATTTCATTTTTTTGGGTTAAGGAGCTACAAGTGATTTTATCACCTTCTGTGCGCTTTTTGGTTTCCCAAGTGACCAACCTGTGTACTCCTTTTCCCCTGCTGTTTGTTCTATATGATAGCAGGGAGTGATGTCATCACACAGGTCCCAGCACAGACCTCCAGACAGTGAGAGCTTGTTTGTTATGTGATCTTTCAGACAAAAGACAGTAATTACTACTGTTTACTTTAACTCAGAAACTTCCCTGGTCCTGACATCAGGAGATTTATCTAATTAGCAGAAGCATACACTGAGCTCATATGCTAATTACAGACAGCTTGACCATGAAGTGACAGAGCAAAGCAGCATTATTTCATTCATGCATTGTATGAAAATTTGAGATGAGACAACCCCTTTAACATTAACATTTTTTACACCAAATCCACAACAGCAAATCTGCAACAAAATCTGCACAATTTATTGCAGATTTGCTGCTGCAGATTCAGCTGCAGAAATGCTGCATATGTTCCGCTGCGGACTGTCTTCTGCAATTCTGCTCTATGTGAACATTCCCTAGGTGAACATTCCCATTTTAACTTCTAGGAAACGTTGCTAATAAAATTAGAAATCTGAGTATTTTGTTTTGATCAGGAACAGAAATAATACTTGCTAACCATTTAGCTTCTAAAGGTAGAAGATTCAATCTGTGCCCCCAGAGATGCCCTTGGACCACTCAGGAATGCCTGGGAATGCCTATTCTTTTTGCTTCCTAGTTCTCAGGAGACTCCCCAAAAAAAAAAAAAAAAAAATGGGAGGGCTGGCAAGTATGATAGAAGTGTAACTTGAAACTTTTGGGAACAGGGTAAAATTTACACTAGTACCTAGGTTTGAAGGTAACGTATTTTCAAAAAATGTCATCAAGTTTTTATTATAAACATTTGTTTTTAACATTTTTGAAGGGCTTTAAAAAAATATTTTAGATAATGCTGCGCTATTAACATAATCTCATTTCTGAATTGTCTCTTTATAACAGTGCTTTTCTCAGTTGCTTTCACACAGTGCGGTTTTGGTACTTTTTTAACTTGCAGTACTGCACAGCAATTAAACTGATTTTATTACCAACAAACTGTTTGGAAAGGTGATACATGTGAGTAATCAATTACTGTGTTTATAATCTACAAGACTTATTATTATTTACTTTTGACACCTTGCAAAACAGTTTAGATAACTGAAAGAAGCTTGCTGGTAATAAAAGCATTGTAATTGCTGTGCAGTACTGCAAGTGAAAAACCTACCAAAACCGCACTGTGTGAAAGCTCCCTTTGGGCCACATCAGGCCTTAAGCCTAATTCTAATTGCAGCCTGTGCACTTTCTGGATCTACACCACAGTCCTAAGGCTATGTTCACATGGCTTATATGCGCTTCAATATGGCTGAAATACACAGCACAATTAAGGTAGTTGATAGCTCTCATTGAGAGCTATGGATACTGCGTGCGGCAGAGAGAGTAAAGGGGAATGGGAGCCAGCAGTCAATGTTTTAGAAGTATGCCCTGCCCAGCGTGTACTGCTAAAACACCCGGCATATTGTGGCAGGTACAGGACGCGCCACAATACGCCGTGTGAAAATACTCTAAGGCTTATTAGCCTCTGCTTTTTAAGGATTGTTTTTTGAAATTTATTAGTACTTAATGACGATTAAAACAAAAGATGTGTGTACAAGGTGTGTAAAAAATGTACTACAGTTGTTTAACAAAATCCTGTGTCGGCCATGTTTTAAAGGGGTTGTCTGGTTGAATAAAATTATACCTAAATAGGCCCAAGGAGGAAAAAAAAATCTCTTCATTTTAACCTTTTGTTCAACAAAACCCAAACTTAGTGCACATTTCTTAAGAACATACTTGCTATTTTACAGTTCGTGCCGCTCCGTTTAGCAGAATTTCTCATCCAAGACTAAATGTCAGTCCATACTTTTAACCACTGTTAGAAAGAGTTAGCGCCTGACCGGAGGCATATACACTAGCGACGTTTCAAGGTGGAACCCTCTTTGTGAAGTGCTTGGCAAAGAGGGTTCCACCTCGAGTGCATGTCTTTGGTGTAAAGTTTGAAACAAGCTTCTTAGGCTTCCGTTCACATCTTGTTTTCTGCCTCTAATGCAAGTATCTAGCAGGATAACTTGAAAAAATGCCCCCAACGGATATCACGGCTGGGTCGTCACAGAGCCATAGCTAATAATAGGGCAAATGTAGGCCCTTTTGGACTACGTCTGCTGTATATACCGCGTGTATACGTTTTACGTGTCGTACAGAAAAGCATATACTGACTAGAAAGAGAACAATTGTATTCCCAAAGAGACTACATTTGCTCTATAGCAGGAGTTTCAAACTCATTTTCATGGAGGGCCACATTAGCATTATGATTGTCCCGTAAAGGGCCTTGACGGGTGGCTTTGATGTCTGGGAAGGGCTGTACCATCACCAAAGAGTTGCTCAACAGAGAGGTGTGGACCAGAGCTGTAAATCCAAGATGTCAGCCGCTTCCTGTGCTGGTGCTGCCACAACTTAGCAACTGCTCAATTCACTTGATGAAGCTTTTTATTCAACATGAGGAAAAACATCTGGAAACATGAGCTACAGATATTGCAACAATTGAATCCAATATGGCAGATTTCAAAACTCTTGTGGAATTCACCTAAAACATGACAAGATACAAATAATAGCCAATTTGGAAGCTACAATCATGTCCAGTAAAAGGAAAAAAAAATTAACATGACATTACTGACTACGAAAATGATCTTGTGTATAGTTCGTCAGCCAAGCGATCTGTTTCCAGTTTTCCCAAATCTATTCTGAGGAATACCAAAGCACACAATAGAAACTCTAATAAGAAAAATAAGAAAGTTAGCTTCGACTCAGATTCCTCAGAAGCATATTATACCTCCGATGACATTTCAAGCGTTGCTTCAAGTGATGCCAGTATATCTCACCAGTCAGCACCCACTTCTGCATCAAAAAACGATCCCAAAGAATGGGCGGTAGGAAACACGCTAAGCGGCACAAAGATGAAAACTCGGTAAACCAAATAACCACAAATGATAGTATTGATATCATCAACCTTTCAGATGTAATTCTTACCCAGGAACAACAAAGAGCATTAAAACTTGGCTTCAATTGTGTCATTCAACAACTGTTCAATCTATTCTCTACTTTAAAGAGTGTTAACAAATTCATCAGAGACTTAACCATCAAACATAATTTTTGGCATCAGAATAGCAATGTGGACTCACGTTCATTGTCGCCAGTCAAAAATAATGAATTCTCTGGTTTAAACTTTTGGGAACAAGTGTCACTGCTGACTCTACAGGATTTGGCACTTGGTAATGCTTCTCCTAATGCATCCATTGTTTCACCTTTTCCTGTCAGAGCTAAAAAACAAAAACAATATTACCCCTTACAAGTTCGTACTGATTCTATGAGTATATTTCAAAATAATGTAATGAGAGACCTGTAACAATTTACAACATTTTCCCTCAAATACACCATCCAATTTTTCTTTCAAAAAGAAACAAGCCTTAGCAAAGTTACAAAACATGACACAACTTACGTTCAAGATGGCAGACAAAGGAGGGTCTATTGTGGTTCTTAATAATACTCTATATCAACAACTCCATGGCAATCCCACAACAATGTTTAAAGCACAATTTGGATTCTTATTGGAGAAAGGCCTAGCATTCGGTGTTATTTCCTTTGTGCAAGAGGAATACCTCAAAGTGACAGATCCTATTATCCTATTCTTGTATGGTCTATCCAAGGTTCACAAGTCCATAGACCCCCCTCCCCCCCATGAGAATGGGAATTGGGTCACTATGTGAACCCCTTTGCGAACCACTCGTTTGTCGTGTCCCAGGGTATCTTCAAGATTTAAGGGATCTCTTGAGAAGCATGCAGAATATTGTGCGGCATCCCAGTTATTCTTGGATTAGTTGTGATGTGGAGTCTCTTCATATCTGCATACCACTGGACATCGCCCTTTTGGCATTAGATTTTCATTTTTCCCATTACAGTGATTTTTCTTTGGATTTGCAGATGTTTCTTATCATGACTGCCAGGTATTTAATGGCTCACAATTTTTTTCTGATAATGTTTTTTATTTACAGCTAAGGGGTGCTTCGATGGGAGCAACATTTTCCCCATCCCTAGCAAACCTTGTTATGTCATGGTTTGAGTATATGTATATTTTTCTGATAATAATCCTTTTTAAGCGACGTCCAGTGGTATGGCAGGTATATTGATGACATGTTGTTCATTTGAAAGGGGTCTTCAGATAATATTACAATATTAATCCAATTTTTGAACAATAATCCCCTCAATCTTAAATTTACCAGTGAGATTCAATCTGTGTTCTTTCTTGATCTTCTTCTTACTGGCATTCAGGGGTTGACTATCCAAAATCTTTTTGTAAACCTATAGCAGGAAATACCATTCTTCATTACAATAGTGATCATCCTAAGCACAACCGTTTATCTATCCTTATCGGGGAGTTTATGAGGGCTAAGAGAAATTGCACGTCAGATAAGGATTTTCAAATTGAATTCCATAATATTTGCCAACTCTTACTAGCTTGAGGATACCCCAATTGGATCATACAACGTGCACAGCATATTGTTAACAGTAAGATTTGTCAGCAATTACTATATCCCAAAAAGCACAATAACATGTCCAAAAATTTACCAACAGTAGTAGTTGACTATATTGCACATTTTTCATGCATTAAAAATATTATTCAGAAACATGCACCAGTGCTACTGGATGATGAAATCTTACGTGGTATTCTATCGGATAGCTGCCGAGTTGTAGCAAGACATCCACAGACAATTGGCAATAACATTGCGTCCAATTATTTCTGTTCTCCCCCCTCTCAAACTACTTTGCTACAGCAATATGGTTTTTATAAATGTGGATCACATTCTTGTAAAACCTGCTTGTTTTCCAAACCAACTAAAACTTTTTTAGTACATGATAAATGTTACAATATAAAACAATATCTTAATTGTAGCACCTCATCAGTGTTTTGCATAATAGTGTTCACCCAATGCAATTTGCATTATATTGGTTCCACTTCTCGCAAGTTCAAAATTCCTATCTGTGAACATTTAAATTACATTCAAACCCCAGGTACCCGAACTATATTGCATGGAGCCCATCACTTTATTGATACACATCATTCTAATAACAATTATTTTCAGGCTTTTGCCATCGAAAAGGTTCGACTAACCAAATGTGGGGGTGATATTTATTATCGCCTATGAGTCAGGGAGGCGCATTGGATGGTTACCCTGGGAACAATTTGGCCTAATGGCCTTAATGTCAGAAATGAAATGTTGTATCATTATTAGTAGATTTTTATCAGGTTCCCATTTTTTTTGTCTTTTTATATTTCTGCAAGCTAAGGGATTTCTTTTATGAATGTATCAATTCTTTATTTCGTAGTTTTGTATTTATTTTGTTACTTTATCAAATTTATTATGTATCTACAGTATTAGAGTATCACTTTTTGGGGTTTTTTGGTAGTGTTGTTATCACTGTTTTTCTATGTTTAGGGTTTCATTCTGTTGCTTTTAATTTTATTCCCACATCCCTTGGCGTGCGGTTGTTCTGCCAGCGTTCTTTTTTCTGCGCCTACCTCTGCTCCTGCCATTATACTAGATGGTGAGAATCAGTCACAGTTTCACTTACGGAGTTGCTGGCAGGGTACGCTCCGAACCATGGGAACTGGTGCGCTTGCGCAGCCATGTTTTCGATGTTTACAGATGCGCATGCGCCGCCTCCACTGTGAACAATGACGTTTCTGACTATATCATCCATCTGCGGCTCTATTTGGCGGTGATAGTGGAGGTATGACGCTGATGGAGATGTGTGTCATGCACGCAATGATCACGTAAGTTGGGGCTCATTATTGGCATTAGGATTTAACTATATATAGATGCACATATACATGCTATGATTAAGGGGTAGCCCCCAAAATGCGTCAGCAGCGCATCATCTTGTCCTGTGCTCATATGTCATAATTTTTTATGGATTTTCAATAAAGGAGACTTTTATTCATTGGAAGGATTGCAGGATCTACTTTCTTTTCATGCTTCTACCTCTGCCAACCTGGGGGATCCATGCAGTCTACACTACAGTAGCGGTGAGCTGGCCTGTCCTTTTTTTTCTAGTTTATCCCTGCTCACTGTGTCTAAGCTCTTGCTGGCTACATAAAATGACGTGGCGGGCAACATTCGACCCCAGGCCTTAATTTTGACACCTGTACTCTATAGGTTCCTATGGCTCCTTCCTGGTATATGTCAGGATACCTTTTCCCTGTATCCCAACAGAAACCTGCGATGGAGGCCAAAACATGAGGTGAATGGGGAATAATTAGTTCTGTGGTTCTGAGCAAATAGAGATTATCAAGTCTAAGAGAAAGAACCTCTGAACTTTACAGAAAGGACTTTACACATAATGGATTCTGGAGCAATGTGTTAATTCATGTTTGGCTTTGGGCACACTTTCAACAGCATTTGCATCTGCAATTAAAAAGCAGAAAATCAGACATATTCGCCATTGCTTAGTGTGAAGTAGTTTCAGAGTTATCCTGGTTGACAGCTATTAGTGGTGTTACAATGCTCATGGTGGTTATCACCCTACAATTCCTATACAGTATAAATGGCATAAGCATTTTTCCATGCACCCTCCTCTTCCAACCACTCTGCCTGTGTCAGTCTCTACTGTCCATCTGGCATTCTATTGATGAAGAAGTAAGACCAGAATAAAATTGTGTTTTAATCTATGAAACTGGGACAACCGATAAATTAAATTAAAACTGAAATCAGCAAGCCTTGCTGCATGCTTTTAAATTATTTGTGATTTACCAGTTCAAATTTCTGCTTCATTTATTGCTTAAAATGTAGATTTTATCAGTGCTCTATGATAAGGATATGGTTTTATGGCCACATAGCTTTGTTGGGGTTTTCATTATAAGGCATCACCTTCTTTTTCCATAGAAAGCTAATTTTTTGGGTAGGGTGCATTTGCCTATCCATTGTTCTATTCCGTTTTGGAATTAAAAAAAAAAAAAGAAAATAATGGTCAGCCACTGATTTCAATGGGGTTTTTAAGCTTTTGCTTTGTTCCACTTTGCACCATGCTTCAACTTAGTCTGTTTTTTTCCTCTATTGACTTTAACTGTGTTATGCATAATACAAAAACACAGGTAGCACACATGCATTCCTCCTATGCGTCTACAACGACATAAATACAACTTCTCCCAATAGCTGCACAAACAAGGAATTTTAGGTGATTTTGTTGCTTGACCCAAAGACTTGTGAATGTGTTGTGCTGGTGCCACCTGCAGGACAACGGCAGAGAATCACTGATTATGCCACATCGAATGCAGTGAAAAACTGCAGCTACCGACAATGGCAAACAATGTAGGGAAGGACTTGGCTACAGGATGCATGAGGCACGGTTTCTTGATTGATGTGCGTTTTTTGGATTATACAATCTAACTACTGTTTTCTTATTTTATTTGATATAACAAAATGATATCATCTGCCACTACCCAGTATCACCCGCAACACGAGATACAACCCATATCCTGCAAGTTGTTAGATTTGGTTCTTCAGTAGCCATGGAAACCAGCACGATTCTACAAAGAAAACTTCTCCCGTACACAGGAGAAGCAGATTTAAGTTTACAGGAGTGAAACATTGGCTTTCAACCAATGTGAAGTCATTGGAAGAAAAAGTTCAAGATTGTATTTTGGGAATGCACGGTAGAGTAATGTAGACTGGAAATTGTATCTTGTGTCTTGAGGTCTGAACGGTGATTACTGAAATTGTTGTTAAAGAGCAATATACTGTGTGTTAATCAATGTTACACAGGGGCGTCACCAGGGCAGTACCAGCAGTGCTCCTGTCAATGGGCCCACTGATATGGTGCACGATAGAAATTGGCAAGTCCTGGGTCACATCTGCATGTGCCTATCCATTGTTCTATTCCGTTTTGGAATTAATAAAAAGAAAAGAATGGTCGGTCACTGAGTTCAATGGGGTTTTTAAGCTTTTGCTTTGTTCCACTTTGGCTCTATCCCATCACATTTCAGTTTTATTGATGGAAAAAATAGCTTTACAAAGGGGGTGGACCCCGAAACATAGCAGGTTTTGTCTATACAGCTATGAGAGAGGAAGCTAATGGACTCTGAGCTCTGTTACTATAAGGGTATGTTATATTTGTGGGCAGGGGCGTAACTAGAGAAGCCAGGGCCCCAAAGCAAACTTTTGGATAGGCCCCCCCCCCCCCTCTCACCCACCTCTCTGACCACGACCATGTACCAGGACATGCTGTTAGATAATGTAGATAATACAAGGGGCAAATACCTCACCAGACATCTCACCATCAAACTGCTATCAATCAAATCCCACTATACCAAGACCAACATTACCAATAATGCTATTACATAAGGACCTGATTATACCACCAGAACATGATCACAAATTACTACCACATAGTGACTGAATAATACCCTACACTATTACTGATCAGTCTACAAATACCAATACTGTCTAATAATAATAATATATAATAATATAGTGACCATATAGTGGTATGTACCAGTGTACACAGGCTCTGCAGACTGTATATTACCTCCATACAGTGACCATATAGTGGTAGACACCAGTGTACACAGGCTCTGCAGACTGTATATAACCACAATACAGTGACCATTTAGTGGTAGACACCAGTGTACACAGGCTCTGCAGACTGTATATTACCTCCATACAGTGACCATATAGTGGTAGATAGCAGTGTACACAGCCTGTGCAGACATATAAGTGATTACAGTGCAGTTACATCTTGTGACTCACAGGTGACGTTTCTCTGACCAGTCATTGACTTTCTCTTTTGTTCTGCAGCTGTCCAGACCTTCATGATAACGTCTCCCAGCCACTTGTTCCTGCAGATTTAGACACAAATATCTTAGAATCCTGACTTTTCCAGCACCTGCCCCCCTGGCTATATGGGGTCCATTTAGGCAGGCAGGGTTTAGATAGGATATATGGGGCCCCAAATAGGCAAGGTTTAGGTAGCCAATAGAGTGCCCATATAGGCAGGCAGGGTTTAGGTAGCTATAGGGAGCCATACAGGTAGACAGGGGTTAGGTGGGCTATAGGGGCCATATAGGTAGGGTTTAGGTAGCTAAAGGGGCCCCATATAAGTAGACAGGCAGGCTTGTGGGGGTATACAGGCAGGCTTGTGGGGGTATACGGCAGGCATGTGGGGGTATACGGCAGGCATGTGGGGGTGTAGAGGCAGGCATGTGGGGGCTGTAGAGGCAGGCATGTGGGGGCTGTAGAGGCAGGCATATGGGGGCTGTATAGGCAGGCATATGGGGGCTGTATAGGCAGGCATGTGGGGGCTGTATAGGCAGGCATATGGGGGCGTATAGGCAGGCATATGGGGGCGTATAGGCAGGCAGGCATATAGGGGGCTGATAGGCTGAGATATAGGGGGCTAAGGCAGGAGGCATATAGGGGGCTGTATAGGCAGGCAGGCATATAGGGAATGTATAGGCAGGCAGGCATATAGGGGGCTGTATAGGCAGGCAGGCATATAGGGGGCTGGATAGGCAGGCAGGCATATAGGGGGGGTAAAGGCAGGCATATGGGGGGGTATAGGCAGACATATGGGGGGTATAGACAGGCATATGGGGGTATAGGCAGGCATATGGGGTAGGTAAAATAAGAAATCACTTACTCACCTCAGTCCATGCTCCCCCGATGCACCGCTCGCTCCTGTCTGCTGCTCTCCCTGCAGCCTCTGCGCTCAGCGCGGGCGGCGCGGTGATGTGACGTTACCGCGCGCGCCCACGTGACCACAGCGGGCCGGCAGGGGGAAGTAGTAGAGCGGAGAGATCGTCGCTCTGTTCTGCTAGCTCCAGCCAGCGCTGCCTCTGAACGCTCAGGCCGGAGGGCCCGGCCGTTCAGAGGGAGTATGCGCCGGGCCCCGCAGCTCCCCGCCCGCCGCAGTGAACTGTTAAGTTCACTGCCGGCGGGCCCAGAAGCGGCATTACCGGGGTAGCGGACGTGGTAGCAGCTGCCCCCGGGCCCCCCAAAGCGCAGGGGCCCCGTAGCAACTGCTACCCCTGCTACCCCGGTAATTACGCCCCTGTTTGTGGGCTATATTCCATTGCGATGCAATATGCCTGAAGTACGCCCTGAAAATATGGTAATTCATAGCTTACATGCTGGGGAAAGCGAGAGTGAATGGGGGCCGGCATAGAGCGCTTTTGAATTATGCACTTGCCAGCGCACTTCCAAAACACCTGGCGTATAGCGGCACGCACATTACACGGCACTATACACCGGGATTACACCATGTGAACATATTCTAACTATGGACTAATGTGTTACTATCGAAGTACACCTATAAGGAGATCCCAAGGAAAATGATCCTTAAAGATATCAAGCACGGGCCATGGAAGTTTTGAGTATGAAATTAAGAAAATATCTTAGGGTATGTTCACACTGCTTATTTTGCAGCGTATTTGCGCACGCATTTCACCACGTATTGTGCCTTATACATGGCAAAATGCGCGTCGCAATTGCGTTAATTCATAGCTCTCATTGAGAACTATGGATTACACGTCGTCACCCCGTGCATACAATACGATCGTATTGTACGCCCGGGGAGAGAAGGGACATTTCAATTGTTAGCGGCACTTACGTGCTGCTGACAATGCATGTGCATTGGGCCGGCCGGGTGCTGACCTCCCACCCCCATGCTTTGGAAGTACGCACTGATCAGCGCCTGCTTCCATAACACGCGCCGTACTGCAGCACGTACAGTATGCGCCTGGTACGCCGTGTGAACATACATTAAGATTCATAAAAAATCAATTGGTCTTTATTACAAAAGAACTGAATATATACGTTTGGAAAAATAGCATGCTGCACAGTAGTTTCCGTAAAATAAAAAATGGAATTCCAAGAGAAAATGTTATTCTTTTAACCTTGAAGTCAAAGGAAACCCAATACAAACAGATGGCTATCCTTTTGAATACGTTCTTACGTCTTTTGTAAGGATCCATTATTTTTTTCTCGGGAAGCACAGGCAATCCTCAAACATTTATAGAAAAAAATCTGTTTTTTTGACGCACTCGTGCAACAGCTCTATTACGAACACAGAAGATTGTTTTCCGTTTGCATCAGTTAGTGTCCATTTTTGACTGTAGATTCATTTAATTTCTCTTGAATGGAAACCTGAGCACAGATGTGAACCATGGTCAAAGGGAATGCTTTGGCTGAATGGGGCCCTGTAATTACTGATGGCAGCCCTGGTAGTACCCCATGCTTAAATATACCGGGAGTGGGTAGAGACCTTCACTCAGGTTGACAGCTGTTTGAATTGTGACTTGTGACATGTCCCAAACTGCATCATGGTCTCTGACCTAGTACTGTCTTTGAGGCATTTTGTTTTGGAGCCAGTACTTTTGCCTCTTGTTCAGGACTCCACACTTCATGAAACGTTAACTAGAGGACAAGGAAGAGTCTTGAGGATCAGACATGGCATTGTATCTAGCATCAGGAACAGCCGCCATGATGATCTTGCTGTACCCCCACCCTTCCCATCCTATTATGATAGACTTTCCTGGAAAATGTTCTTTTTGTGTCTTTTCTATATCAGTATTTTATTCATTACCGGTGTATACAAGACAAAGACACCCATCCAAAGAAGGTGCATTAGTATGGCAGTGTCTCAGCAGAGTGTTGCCATGTTAGGCAAGAAGTTGTCGTGTCCACATAGGTTTTCTATACCTCTCAGTAGCTGTCTGGATTAACATTACTGTCTGAGGCAGGCTTTTTATCAAACAATAGAAGCATTCTTGCTTGTGCCGTCTTCATTAAATGCATGTCAAGGTTGTGTGCTATGAATACTTACAGTTTCTATGGCGAACCACTTTTTAATATCAGTGAACACATTTTTTCTTTTAGTTTATGAGCTTTTCGGCAAATCACAAAAGGTCAGGAATATTTTGACAACTGTACACTGGGAAGATTTCCTAATGCCTTCCACAAGGTATGACAGTCTTAAAGGGGAAGCACACTAGAAAGGACTTTTCTTTAAAATCAATTAGAAGAGAATGATTTACTGTGTCTATTGTATCAGTCTGAGAAATCTTATTTTTCATCTTTGAATTCACATTACAATGACCATTTCTATTATATTATGCGGACCATTTTCTGTCATGTGGAGCTGTGATGGCTGCCTTCAGTGAGACAAGGTGATGTACACTTCCAAAATAACATGATGAGGTCATCAGAATTTAATCAGAAAGATATTAAAACAGCTGTTTTATGAAGACAACCCCTTTCTATATAGAAGTCAGCCTAGGGGAACAGCTTCTATAATCGTCAAACTGCAGCCATAAATATGAATGGACGTGACTGTGATGTAATGCACGGACAGGCTGGGTGTGCAGGAGCAGGAGCCACTATATCCATTCTGAATCAAGAGGTAGAAGCTTTAGCAACCCCCCTCTATGACTGTATGCCCTAATAGGATACATGAATAGGTGTCTTCTTCGTGTGAAGACCCCCTTCAGTCTGTAATAGTATGGTCGTGTTCTCCTGATGGTTTCGCTGGGGGAATCTTCTTTTCACTCTACTCTATAGTAGGGCTATTCTGATCACAGAAGTGTATTATAAAACTGCCTTGTATGCCATTTTATAATATGTAGACTTTACGCTTTGGGTTGTTCTTATCATTCTGTTTGTACCATGCCTTCCTAAAAAGGTATTCACATAATTGAATGTTATGCTACATTGCTAGGCAATATCATAGCATTCCGGTCAATGGGGTCTTAGAACCCCTCTGATTCTAAAAATAAAGGAGACACCATAGTTTTTCCCTATATAGCGGCACGCCTGGCCAGCTGCTGTACAGGGATCTGCAGCACAAATGCTTTTAAGTGAATGTGAGGGGGTCAGGATCCTGGCACTAAATCAGTCCATGCAGTGGCTAAGAATTAGCATCTCCCAACCCAATGGAAGATGCTAATGTTTAGCCATTTCATGGACTGATTTAGTGCCAGGCTCCTCACCCTTGGGATTCCACCCTTGATGAATTGGATTTTACAACTAGATACTGCCTCTTTGTGTCTTCTATTTTCTGTTTGCCCAGTCTCGAAAGACTTATGCATCTTATACACTATACTTTTTATATTGCATTATGCAATCGTGACTTCCATACATTTAACATAGATGTCTGAGGAAGGTTGTATGACCAAAAATGTTCACAACCTGTTTGCATCGAATTTTGGAGAGTGTGAGGTTTTCTATGTAAATCCTACATACCCCATGTGACTGCTCTCAGCCTTCACCTCATATCTAACACTTGCCCTGGTTCCAGTTAATAGCAAACTTGGACTCCAACATGGAAAGGAACATTAACATTGCCAGACAATTAGTGAAAACCAGTCACCTCTTACTTATAATTGTCTCCAAGAACTAGAAGTTACACTATATGGTTCCTTGGAGATCTGTTATTTAAAGAAGTGCCTAAGTGACATATAATGGCCTATTAATTACACATAAAATACCATTATAATAATATTGAATAAACCACCTGCAGGAGCTCAGCCATGAGGATCCCCTAAGACAATGTAGTCACTGGAAAAAGTGGAGATCCATCACCATCCTCATCAATAATAATGTACATTGATGTAGATTTGGAATAGAGAGACTCCAGCAACAAATGAACATTTTCACATATGGCTGAGCTGACAAACTATTCCTTTTTGTTGATATAGATTTGGATCCACAAAATGATCAACATAACAAGGATGAACTGTCACAAGCCATGACCCGCAGCTTTTATGGGGACAATGGAGATGAAAAGCTGCTGGACGGCTAACTCATCTGATCTCTGGCATAAGGTAATGAAAAGCCATCCATATCTGTAATGTCTGCTGCAGCCACCTTTATGTTGTGTGTAACAGTTCTTCTGATATGTAAAGGGTATAAAAAAGAGAGAGAGGTGGCGCTCTTCTGTGAAAGTACGTCCAATACAATAAGCAATATAGAAAATACAATAGAGGGTGCTCACCTGATGGTGTTGTGCGATTATGGTAGAGGCACAACACTCATGATGACATGGGTGGCTCAATCTGAGCCTCGGAAACAGCGTCTCATGTTTGTGTCTGTTTTGTTTTTTATGTAACATAGAAGCATCTGAGGAAGTGCCGTACAGGCACGAAACGCGTTATGCACGTTACTCTGCAATATTGGGGCTATCCCTTTTAATATTTTAATGGAATAAAATTTTTTTTATCCTACGTCTATCTCTACGAGGATTATTACCAAGAAACGAGCGCCCGGTCCCTTGGTTTTTGTTGCTATTTTCCATAGTTCTTCTGATATCACCCATTCACATCAGGAGTTCTGTGTTTATGTGGACAACCTTTGACATCATTACTAGTGGAGTTAAGTGAAATCTCAACCTTTCAAATATTCCATCACACATAGGATGATGCTTCACAAAGGATAGAAGCTATATAAGCTTTGTTCAAAAGAGTTCAATACCCTCCAACATGGATGACAACAGAGAGTAGGGATTTCTATTATTCTAAGCAGATCAAAAGTATAGCAACACCTAGTGCCCTAACAGTGTCATCTAGCTGCTACCCCTAACACTGTGCTCACTGTGCTGCCTAGAACCCATAAATGCAGTACTGCGGAAATAACAGTCACGTAACTCTAATCACCCCAAAAGTTATTTGGCCGCACAGTCCCCTCTATACAAACTGTGAACAGGCAATGCCCCTGAAAATAATTACTGATGCAAATAGCACCCCAGAAAATAACTGTGTAATAATAGTGCCAACAGTTTTCCCCAAAATAATCAATTTCAGAATAAACCCCACTGTCTGGTCTAATATAGTAATGTTGTACTACAGAGGACCTGTCAGCTCTCCTGTGTGGTGTAGTATAGAGGATCTGTCAGCTCTCCTGTGTGGTGTAGTATAGAGGGTCTGGCAGCTCTCCTGTGTGGTGTAGTTAGAGGATCTGTCAGCTCCTATGGTGTAGTATAGAGGATCTATCAGCTCTCCTGTGTGGTGTGTAAAAGAGGATCTGTCATCTCTCTTTTGTGGTGTAGTATAGAGGATCTTCCCGCTCTCCTGTGGGTAAAATAGAGGATCTGTCCCTCTCCCTGCTGGGGTAGTATAGAGGAACTGTCAGCTCTCCTGTGTGTAGTATAGAGGGTCTGTCAGCTTCTTGTGTGGTATAGTATAGATGATCTGTCAGCTTTCCTGTGTGTGTTTGTATAGAGGGTCTGTCAGCTCTCCCGTGTGGTTAGTATAGAGATCTTCAGCTTCCTGTGTGGTTTGTATAGATGATCTGGCAGCTCTCCTGTGTGGTATAGTATAGAGTAACTGACAGCTCTCCTGTGTGGTGTAGTATAGAGGATCTGGAAGCTCTCCTATGGTGTAGTATAGAGGATCTATCAGCTCTCCTGTGTGGTGTAGTATAGAGGGTCTGTCAGCTTTCTTGTGTGGTATAGTATAGATGATCTGTCAGCTCTCCTGTGTGGTGTAGTATAGAGGATCTGGCAGCTCTCCTGTGTGGTGTAGTATAGAGGATCTTGTAAGCTCTCCTGTGTGTGTGTATATAGTGGATCTGTACTGACTCTGCTCTGTGTGGGCTAGTATAGAGGATCTGTCAGCTGTCATGTGGGGTGTAGTTAGTATAGAGGATCTGTCAGTATCATGTGTGGTGTGTATAGAGTATCTGTCAGCTCTCCTGTGTGGTGTAGTAAAAGAGGATCTGTCAGTCTCCTGTGTGGTGTAGCTATAGAGGATCTGTCAGCTCTCCTGTGTGGTGTAGTATAGAGGATCTGTCTACACTCCTGTGTGGTTTTAGTATAGTGGATCTGTCAGCTCCCTGTGTGGTGTAGTATAGAGGTTCTGTCAGCTCTCCTGTGTTGGGTTTGTTAGTATAGTTGGATCTGTCAGCTCTACTTGTGTGGTTGTTGTATAAAGGTTCTGTCAGCTCTCCTGTGTGTATAGTATAGAGGATCTGTTGCTTTCTTGTTTGGTGTAGTAGTAGAGGATCTGTCAGTCTCTACTGTGTGGGATTGTGTATTAGTGGATCTGTAAGCTCTCCTGTGTGGTGTAGTATAGAGGTACTGTCAGCTGTCTGTGTGGTTTTAGTATATAGGATCTGTCAGCTCTCCTGTGTGGTGTAGTATAGAGGATCTGTCTGCATCTTCCTGTGTGGTGTAGTATAAAGGATCTGTCAGCTTCCTGTGTGGCTACAGTTAGAGGGTTCTGTCAGCTCTCCTGTGTGTGTAGTATAGAGATCTAGTCAGCTCTCCCTGTGTGGTTTGTATAGAGTTCTGTCAGCTCCCCTGTGTGGTGTAAATATGGGTCTTGTCAGCTCTCCTGTGTGGTGTAGTATAGAGGGATCAGTCAGTCTACTGTGAGGTGTTGTATAGAGGATCTGTCAGTTATCCTGTGTGGTGTTGTAATTAAAGGATCTGTCCTCGCTCTCCTGTGTGGATACCGTATAGAGGATTGTCAGCTCTCCTGTGTGGTGCAGTATAGAGGATCTGTCAGCTCTCATGTGTGGGTGTAGTATTGACGATCTGTCTGCTATCCTGTGTGGTGTAGTTTAGAGATCTGTCAGCTCTCCTGTGTGTACGTATAGAGGATATGTCAGCTCATCCTGTCGTGGTATATTATATAAAGAATTTGTCAGTTCTCCTGGTGTTATTATGTATAGATGATCTGTCAGCTCTCCTGTGATGTGGTATAGTATAGAGTATCTTTCTGCTCTCCTGGGTGGTAATAATATAAAGATTTGTCAGCTCTCTGTGAGGTGTAGTATAGGGAGTATCTGTCAGCTCCTGGGAGGTGTAGTATAGAGGTTATGTCTTACTCTCCTGTGTCTGTAGAATAGAGGATCGATCTGCTTTCCTGTGTGGTGTAGCCAAACTGATTGGTTCAGGTTGAATTATTACAGAATGGACAATGACCCTAACATAAAGACAAAGCAACCAGGGGCGACAGTATGATGGGGGCCCGTTTTTTCAGGCGATATGCCCTCACCGCTCGTCCCTGGGAGCAGGGATGTGCTGTTGGGCCCAAGCTTCACCACTTTGGGCTGCGCCTAACATGAAGGGGGTGCAAGGGGCGGGGGTGTGGGCTTTTCTGGGGGGGACGGGGGCAAAATTTCCCGGGAAAAAACTCCGGGGTATCATGATGCGGGTCGGCAAAGTGAGGCGCTTTTGCCGTCAAAGCTCCAAACAGGAAACCCTATTTTTAATGTGGTCTACTGAGGGGAAATGAATTTGAGCGGTATTCTTTAAGGCAATTTACCTTTACAGCGTACACTACTACTTAAATGATTTGTCAAGAAAATAAATAATTAAGAAAAAAATTCCTGCTTGGGGGAAAACGGGGCCCACAAGCCTTTTTTGTATAACTGAATTGATTAAATTCAAAGGCCCAAATACATCCAAATTTTGTTAGGGAAAAATATTTTAATAAAACACTGCCAAAACCATTGGTTAGTGATGAAAAATAGTGTAATTTCCAGGATTTTCGGAATACATTTGAAATGGATATTTTTACGTATTTAGGTGGAATACATCCGATTTCCCATAAGAACCCATTGTAAGCTAATAGTTCTTTTTTTTTGGGCACTTTGGTATGTTTTTAGGATTAAAGGGGGATGTAAATACGTCTGAATAAAAGCCAGGAAAAGAAATCCTGCTTGGAGGACAACAGGTCCAGCAACACCCGGTGCTGTGCTGGCTCTTGCTGTGAACGAAAAAATCAAGGGAAAAAAGAACAAAACATTTAAAACAAAAAAAAAAAAAAATTAAAAACACTGGCCAACATCTGCATGGCTTATTTGATGTTTAAACCCCTTAACACCTTGGGGGTATCATAGCCCAGGGCCCTAAGGGGCTTTTTCCCGGGGATCGGCCCCCGCACCCCCCCGCCGCCGGGGGTGTTAGCGGGAAATGCCCCTAACACGCATAAACAGGCCGGTGGGGGGCCCCGCCCCTGGGCTGTTTTACCCAAACAGGCCGCGGCAAAGATGGCCCGGCGTCTGAATTAAGGGGGGCGATCCGGTGCCGATCCGGGTCACCGGGTTGTGGGTGGGGGGGCCTTGGAAGGCTCCCTCAATTACCCTGGCCGGTTTGCCCAAAATTCGTCCGCAGACTGAAGTGGGGAAACCGCCATCTTTGTAACCCTAATGCAAAATTGCCTATGCAA
>JAODAL010012813.1:0-93842 GCA_025379985.1 Phyllomedusa bahiana
TTGCATGAATTGTCGAATTATGTTTGGAAATACGATTTTTTTATAGCCGGGAGTTTGCCCCCTTACGCTAGCCCACATGGCATTTAATTAGGTAGCCAAGTTGGAACGAATGAAAAAAAATCCTCTAATAGGGGATTTTGCCTGTATGGGGTGGGGAAAAATTACCTTCGTTCGGATGAAACTGTGACACCCTAGAAAAGGGAAAAGGTACCTTTTTTGGGTGGTAGAAGATTTATTTGTGGGAGTTATGCGTGTGGACCAATATCGCCCTGACAGGTGGTCGCGCAGATTTCGTCTCTCAAAAAAAATGTAAGGGGGAGGTTTTGGGAATTCTTGTTGCGGGGGTAGGGGCCCGTCTCGGGTTTGACCATGTCGTGATGATTGGTGAACTTGGGCCCATAAAGGGTGGTATTTCAAAACAAGGGGGATATGTTGTGACGAGGGTAGGAATAGTCTCCCCAGTAGTTAGGCAGATTGGTAGACAGGTCCCCCAGAAGGTAGGTATATAGCCCTCCCACTTATAGATTAATAGGTAGGGAGGCAGAAAGGTCCCACAATAGATAGGTAGGCATAGAACCCCCCAGTAAGAAAGTATTTAGAGAGGCCACCATACAAGCCAAAATGTATGTAGCTATACAGTCCTCTTAGTAGGTCAGTATGTAGGTATATAGATCCCCCAGTAGGTACATATCTAAACACACCAGTAGGTAGATAGGTATATAGGCCCCAAGTAAAATGGTAGGTAAAGAGAACACTAGCACCTCAGTAGGTATGTAGCTAGATAGGGAAAAGTCCCCCAAGTAGATGAATACGGCTACCAAATTCAGGTTTGGGTTCACGTACCACGAACCAAAAAAAGTAGGTAAATATGTATAAAGACCCAAAATGGTGGGTAAAATGAGACCCTCCAATAGGCGGGGTAATGTGTAGTGTCGACAAAAAAGGTGGGTATGTATAAAGGCCTGCCCAGAAATCAGGCAAGGATAGAGGACCCCATTAGGTAGGTATAGGGTCCCACAGTTTGGTAGGTATGAATAAAGGTCCTCCAGTATGCAGTTGTATAGGTTCCCATTAGATTTGCAAATAGTCACACCAGTAGATAGGTTGGTATAGAGGCCCACCAGCAGGTATTTATATAGACCCCCGTTACACAGGTAGGTAGGTTTAGAGTGCCCCCAATAGGTAGGACTAGAGGCCCCCTGTCAGTTAGGTATAGAGGCCTCCCAGATAGGTTAATAGGTATAAAGATCCACCCCCCACACAAATAGATAGAAAAGGAGGACCCTTCAGATGAAAGGTAGCTTTAGAGACCCTCCCACCAGTAGGTTGGAATGCAAGCACACTAGTAGATCGTTAGTCATGGAGACCCCTGCAGGAGCTGAGTATAGAGACTCGCTAGTAGGTAGGTAAGTATTGATGCTCCTTATAGGTAAGTTTAGAAATCCCCTCAGCATTTATTTAGGTATATATGTGCTTCAGTAGATAGGCATGTAGGTAAGTATAAAGTCCCCGGTAAGTAGATTGGTATAGGGATCCCACTGAAAAGTAGACAGTTAGGTATGGAGGCCTCCTAATAGGTAGGTATGTATAAAGGCCACCAGTAGGTAGGAAGGTATATAATGCTCAATGTGTAGGTATATAGGCCCAACAGTAGGTAGGTATAGAGGCCACCCAGTTTGTAGATAAATATTTTTCCCACTATTAGGTAGACATATAGCCCCCCCCCCCCAGTAGATAGATATAAGACCCCCACAGTAAGTGTAGGTGTCTAGTAAATAAGTAGATAAACAGACCACAGGTAAATAGGAAGGTATATTTGCCCCCCAGTAGTTTGGTAGATACATAGGTCGCCTTGTAGGTAGTTAAAAGGGGCCCATGAAAAGTAAGTAGGTAGCTATAGAGGCCCCTCAGTAGATAAGCATAGAAGACCTCCTAGTAGGTAGGTAAATATAGAGGCCCCCAGAAGTTAGATAGATCCCCAATATGTAGAAAAAAAAACAGGAGGTAAGTATAAAGATCCATCAATGGGTAGGTATGTATAGAGGCCCCCCAGGTAAACAAAAGAGGCATCTCCAGCTCCCTTCGGGTTAGAGACCCCCCCGGATTGTTGAATGTAGATAGGTAAAAAGGTTCCCCAGTGGGTAGGTTAGCATATTGACCTACTAGTAGCTAGCTGTAGAGACCTCCTTGGTAGGTAGATAAGTATATATGCCCCCTAGATAAGCATTTAGGACCACCAGTAAATAGGGGCCACCACAGTAGGTACATATGAACAGAGGTCACCTAGAAGGTAGGTAGCTATAAAATATGTAGGTAAAGAGGACCCCTAATAGGTAGGTAATTGAATAATAGGTCCCCTAGTAGATATATAAGTATATAGGACCTATTGGAAGGAGGGAGGTATAGAGTCACCCTATCTATGTAGGTATAGAGGCCCCCAGTAAATAGGTATGTAGACCCCCAGTAGGTAGACTGGTCTAGAGGACAGTCTAGTTTTTAAGTATATTTAGAGGCCCCTCAGTGGGCATGTAGGGAGTGATTAGGCCCACCAAAAGGAAGGTAGGTATATACACCCACCAGTAGATAGGTAAGTATGTAAGCACTCAGGGAGGTAGAGAGGTAGTAAAGTACTGAGGCCACCATTAGGTTGAAAAGTATAGAGGAATTCCAGATGAGTATGAATATAGACACACCAGTAGTTAGGTAGGTGTTTAGGCCCACCAGAAGATAGAAAGCTAAATAGGAACTCCAGTAGTTAGGTATGTATATCGATTAACCACAGTAGGCAGGAAGGCTTCACCGGTAGGTAGGGACAGAGAACCCCCAACTAGGTAGATATCGAACCCCGCCCCCCCCAGTGGGCAGGTATAGAGGCCCATTCATTATGTAGGTATAACGGCTCCCTTAGTATGTTGGTAGGTATGAAGTCCCACCAGGCACCCCTAGCAAGTAGGTAGTTAGGTCCACAATAGGCAAAGTATGAAGATTCCCCTGTAGGTACTTCGGTATAGAGGCCCCTCCAATAGGTAGGTTGGTAGATCGATAGGAGCTCCCACTATGTAGGTAAAAAGTTATGAAGTCCCCCCAGTAGATAGGTAAATGTAAAGGCCCCCCTCAGTAGGCATCTGGTATAGAGAAGCCTCAGTAGGTAGGTTTGTTTACCCACCCGTAGGTAGATCGTAAGTATAAGGTAAAACCCGTAGGAGGATGGAGGTCCCTAGTTAGGTAGATATATTTAGATGTTCCCCGGTAGGTAGGTAGATAGGTATTTAGGTCCCCTATTAGGTAGGTAACTAAGTATTTAAAGTTCTCAGTAGGTAGCTAGGTAGGTACCTAAGCCTCCCAGTAGGTAGACATATAGGGCCCCCAAGAAGGGGGTTTGTTTTGGGAAAGCTTCCCCCCCGATGTTGGCAGGTCCCCCAGGTCCCCCCAGTAGGTAGTTAGTTAAGCATATAAAGGGCCCCCCCCCCCACCCCCGAAATTAGTTTTGGAACCCTCCAAAATGGGCAAATTTACCTTTAAAAACCTACTGGAAAAGATTATAATTTAACAGTAAAGGGAAAGGGAAAGGGATAGAAGCCCCCAGCAGGTAAGATGCCTAGTAGGTAGCTTGATGGGTCCTCAGTAGATAGCTAAGTATACAGGCCCCAACTTAGATAAGTAGGTAGTTGGTATAGAGGCATCCCTGTAGGTAAGTAGGTTTAGTGGCCCTCAATATATTGGTAGTTAGAGGCCCCCCAGTAGCTAGGTATGTATAGAGACTGAGTAGGTAGGCAGGTTTCTAAGCACCCAAGTAGGTAGATAGGTATGAAGGGGAATGCGATAGGAAGTTGTAGGTATAGAAAGGGTTCCAAGTAGTAGAAGTATTTTAAAAAAAAACCCCACAACCCCTATATACATACTTACCTATGAGGTTCTCAATTGCTACCAACAAGGGGTGGGGCCTTTTATTTTTTAAACCCATTCTGGTTGCTGTCTCGACCTTCTTTCCGGAGGGGCCCTCTTGGGAAAACCCAGTTGGGGTAGCCTCAATCTTTTCCTACCAATTTGGGGAAGGGTCTTTAATACCTTTCCCAACTCAGGGGGGGGGGTTAATACCTTTTCCCCCTTGGGAAACCAAACCCGGGGGTTTAATAAAATTTCCCAGCAACTGGGGGCCCTCTATACCTTCCAACCTACTGGGGGGGGGGGGGTCTCTCAACCATCCTAACCCCCTGAGGGAGCCCTCAGTAACCCGCTAGCAACTGGGTTTTTAAAGCTTCATTTAAGTGGTGTGGGGGGAGGGGGATATCTCTACAAACTGGGCGGGTGGGGGGGGGGGGGGGGGGAAATTTCAAAGCCTATTTCTATTTACCGATCTATTGAGATGTGGGCTAAAACTAACTTTTAAAAGGGGGGCCCCTATTCCCAATCGCAAAATTTGGGGGCCTATTACCAAACTACTTGAAGAGCCTACCTACTAGGTGGCCTTTATACCTACCTTCTTTTAAGGTCTATATACTTGACCACCTAATGGGGGGTTTACCTATCCACCTACTGCGAGAGACTAAAATATATCCACTTTTCTAGTGGGTGGTCCATATTACTACCTATTTAGTGAAATGCCTATATCTATCTATCTGCTCAGGGGCCTACCTACTGGGGGTTAGTAAATCCCCTCCCTATTTATGGGACGGGTGGGTGTTTTTTCCCACCGATTACTGGGTTCTCCCATTTAAATTTACCAATCTACCTTTGGGGGTATATTTTCTCCCCTATAAAAGGGCCCTTTTTGCCCTTTTTTTACTGTGAGGGCCTATATACACCTTTCAATACACTGATTGTTCTATATAAATTCCTATCTATTGGAAGGCCTATATGCTTATCTACCTACTTTGGGGAATCCAAAAGTTCCTACGTACTGGGGGACCTATATGTATACCTACCTATCATGTGGGTCTCTATACCCATGTACCTGCCAACTGGGGAGAGAAAGGGGGTGGGTATATCGCTACCTACCTTCTTTGCGACCTATATACCTACCTGCCTACTGGGAGACCTATATACCTACCTCTTGGGGGCTTCTATACCTTCCTACCTAGTGGGGAGCCCTCCCTACCAATGTGGCATTAGGTGATCCTTTTCATTTCCCAAAAAATGAAGGTCCTAAACCACGCACCCCAAATGGGCCTTTTACCCTTTTTTTAAGGGGGGGGGGCTCTAACCCACCCAATTGGGGAGTGCAACTTTAGTTCAACTAACCTACTGAGGGCTATAGAAAATTATCTACTATAATATTTAACTCCCTACTGAGGGGTTAAAACTTACCTACTTTGCTAATGGGTGGTCTATTCACTTACCTACTCTCTACTGAGGGGGGCATATATACTTATCTACCTACTAGGGGCCTATAGCATATCTACTTTTTACTAGAAGACCTACATACCTACTGGGGGCTCTTATGCTACCTATCTTCTGCAGGTGCCTATTTACCTATGTCTTTTCTGGGAGGCCTATTTGCCTACCTATCTACTGAGAAGCCTATAAACCAACCTAACTTTTGGGGGATGCTATAACTTCCTATCAACTGGAGGAGCCACCTCTAAACCTACCCTTGAACTAGGGAGCCTGTATACCTACCTTTCTACTGGAGGACTATATTCCGATCTGTGTGGCATCTATACCTATCTACCTTCCTACCTATGGGTGAAAACAAATAAAACCTTTTTACTGGCAAGGCTTTATACCTAAACCCGCCTAGGGGGGCCCCCTATTTGGGGACCCACTCTGTGGAGGGGCCGCAATGCCGACCTACTCTGGACGGAGGGGCCGCTTTGCCGACCTACTCTGTACGGAGGGGCCGCTATGCCGACCTACTCTGGACGGAGGGGCCGCTATGCCGACCTACTCTGTACGGAGGGGCCGCTATGCCGACCTACTCTGTACGGAGGGGCCGCTATGCCGACCTACTCTGGACGGAGGGGCGCTATGCCGACCTAACTCTGTACGGAGGGGCCGCATGCCGACCTACTCTGAGAGGAAAGGGGCGCTAGCCGACCTACTCTGGACGGAGGGGCCGCTATGCCGACCTACTCTGTACGGAGGGGCCGCTATGCCGACCTACTCTGTACGGAGGGGCCGCTATGCCGACCTACTCTGTACGGAGGGGCCGCTATGCCGACCTACTCTGTATGGAGGGGCCTCTATGCCGACCTACTCTGGACGGAGGGGCCGCTATGCCGACCTACTCTGTACGGAGGGGCCGCTATGCCGACCTACTCTGTACGGAGGGGCCGCAAATGCCGACCTATCTTTTACGGAGGGGCACGCTATGCCGACCTACTCTGTTCGGAGGGCCGCTATCCCGCCTACGCTGTACGGAGGGGCCGCTATGCCGACCTACTCTGTACGGAGGGGCGTTTATGCGACCTACTCTGTACGGAGGGGCCGCTATGCCGACCTACTCTGTACGGAGGGGCCTCTATGCCGACCTACTCTGTATGGAGGGGCCTCTATGCCGACCTACTCTGTACGGAGAGGCCTATATACCTACCAACTGTGGGCCCTTGTAGCTACCTATTGTGCGTGCATAGTTACTTAACTACCACCTAGGTACCTAACATACCTAGTTTACTACTAGGAAACCTATATCCCTACCAACCTACTGGGGGCCTCTATACCTACCTAGCAGTGAGGTATACAGAGGCTCTCTATACCTTTCATCTTACTGGGGATCCTTTTTATCTTCTTACCAACTAGAGGTTCTCTATATCTATTTAACAACCGCAAGGACTTTTACCAGGGGGGCCTCTATACCAATTTACCTACCGGGGGACCTATATACATAACTACTGTGGGTGCATATTTTCTCCATACTGGGTGCCTATAACATACTTACCCTTCTCCTGGGAAACCTATATGCCTACCCATCTACTGGAGGTCCAATAAATCTACCTACTGGGGGGGGGGGGGCTTTGTATCCAACTACCAACTAGAAGGGCCTTTATGCCTACTTACCAGGAGGGCCTCTATACTGACCTACCTATTAGGGGGCCTATATATCTACCTACTCTCTACTAAGGGGCCTATACGTCTACTTTTCAATTTCCTACATATTGGGGAGCCTCTATACCTACCAACCAAATGGGGAGCCTCTACACCTACCTAGCAGTGGGGCCTTTAAATCAACTTGCCTATTGGGTAACTTACCTCTATGCCTAACTACCTACAGGGGAGGCTAAATAACTACCTAAAGAGGAGATATTTATATATACACACACTTGATGGCGTGTGTATATAGTAATATATATATATATATACACACACACACAAATATACATACATACACACATATACCTACCTATCTTTCTACTGGGAGATCTATATATTTAGTGTAGAGCCTATATACCTACCAATGGACTGTGGATCTTATATACCTTCCTATCTGATGGGCCTCTATACCTTCCCACTGAGGGGCCTATATATTTAACTACCAACGGAGAGGCCTCTACTTACTTATCAACTGGGGGTCTTTACTCCTTCCTACCCATTAAGTAGGAAAGTATAAAGGCCCTCCAAGTGGCAGATATATAGGCGCCAAGAGAAGGTAGGTAGATATTGAGCCCCTCCAAATGGCAAGTAGGTACATGTGCTACATGTTTTTAATTGATTTCCCTTTGTCATATACTGTATATTTTTATATATGTCCTGTCTGATGACATTTGTCTGTTTATTTATATTGTCATTAATATTTTGGAGATCCTAAAAGTTTTTGCTGAATATTATTTCTTTGTCCATATTTATTCTCCATGTAGATCTCTGGCATGCTTTTCTTTGTGGGTCTCATGAATTGGTGCATTTTCAGAAAGTTTTACCAGATTTGAGAAACTTTGCTTTTTTTGGTTTAGTTTGACATAGGCACCTCAGTAGAAAGGTAAATATAGGGCCCCCAGCAGGTAAGGCATATAGGTCAACCAAGAGGTAGGCAGGTTTAAAGGCCCCTCCAGCGCGCGCGCACGCACGCACACACACTCTGACTGGAGGGGCCTCTAAACCTGCCTACCTCTTGGTTGACCTATAATACCTAATTATCTACTGGGGGACCATTATACCTACCTACCAAGGAGGGTATATATATATACCCCTCCTTGGTAGGTAGGTACAATAGTCCCCCAGTAGATAATTAGGTATTAAGGCCCTCTAGTAGGCCAGAAAGTAAATATGTCCCATCTACCTGTAAGTAGGAAATCCCCTGGTTGGTTAGACCCCTGAGTAGGCAGGTATATAGGTCCCTCAGAAGATAGGTATATAGGTTCCCCAATAGAGAGTTAGGTATGTCATAGGCCCTCATTTGGTAGGTAAAAATGCAGGCTCAGTAGGGAGGTCGGTAAATAGGCCCCTCACAGTAGGTAGGTAGGTATATAGCCCCACAGTGAGTTGCCATGTATTTAGGCACCACAGTATAAAGAAGGTAGGTATAGGCTCTCAGTATGTAGGTATAGAGGCTCCTTAGTTGGTAGTCAGAGGGTTTCCATTAGGTAGGAAGTTATATAGACCTCCCCAAGAGGTAGGTAAATAGGTCCCTGAAGGTGACTAACTAAAGAGCCCCCCATCTTGAATGTAGGTAGGTATAGAGGAATCCCAGTAGGTAGGTATAAAGCCTTCCAACGTATAGGTAGGTGTATAACCCCCCAGTAGGAATGTAGATATAACGTCTTTCCAGTTGGTAGTAAGTTAGGCCCCCCCAATAGGTAGGTAAAGAGGCCCCCAAATAAGTAGGTACATAGATCCCGCAGTAGAAAGGTAGGCATAGAAGCTCACTCAGTAGGAAGGTAGGTAGGCATAGTAGCTCCCCCAGTACGAAGGTAGATAGGCATAGTAGCTCCCCCAGTACGAAGGTAGATAGGCATAGTAGCTCCCCCAGTACGAAGGTAGATAGGCATAGTAGCTCCCCAGTACGAAGGTAGATAGGCATAGTAGCTCCCCCAGTACGAAGGTAGATAGGCATAGTAGCTCCCCTAGTACGAAGGTAGATAGGCATAGTAGCTCCCCCAGTACGAAGGCAGATAGGTATAGAGACCCAGAAGGTAGGTATAGAGGCCCTCCCTGTAGACAGGTAAAAATAGCAGTCCCTGACAGTAGCTAGACAAGTATAGAGGACCCAAGTAGGTAGTTCGGTATATGCCCCCCTTGGTAGGAAGGAAGGAAAAGGGGACCCCCAGTAGGTAAAAAGATTTTTCAGAAGGTGGGTAGGTATAGAGGGCCCTTTAGTAGATAAGTAGATATAGAGGCACCCAAGAAGGTATGAAAGTATTGAGGGCCCACCCATGTAGGTAGAACTATAGGCTTCCAAGTACATAGGTATATAGGTTTCCTAGTAGAAACGTATGTATATAGGTCCCCAGTAAGTAATGAAGTAAATATTCTCTCCCAGTAGGTAGGTATATAGGCCTGCCAATATGTAGGTAAGTATACAGTCCCAAAGTAAAGTAGATAAAGAGGCCCCAAAGTAAGAAGGTAGTTATAGAGCCCCCAGCAGGTAGATAGGTTTAAAAACCCCAAACAGGTAGGTATAGAGGCTCTCCCAGAATGTTGGTAGAAGGAGAGGCCCCCCAGTATGTAGGTTAAGAGACTACCCAGTAGGTACAGTACATATTGTTTATATTAGTATGGCATTTTAATATTTCATCACTTAATTTCTAGTGTTCCTATGACCATAAAAATTCACCAAGATTGATAAGACAACCACTTAGAAAACAACCTATTTTCTTAGTATTCAGAAAACAATTGTTAAGATAAGCGGTTTTTCTCATACCTTATTAAATACCTTAATACCTACCATTGGGGCTTAACTGCCTACCTATGTAGGAGTGTCCATACTTACCTACTTGGTGGGAGGCATCTATACCTACATACTGGGGAGGCCTCTATACATATTGAAGGCCTCTATACCCAATTATGAGCCGAGCCATCAATGTCTAAACCACTGGCAACAAAAGTGAATACACCCCTAAATGAAAATGGAAAAATTGTGCCCAATTTTCCATTTTCCCTCCATTGTATCATGTGACTCCTTAGTGTTACAAGAACACAGGTGTGAATGGGGAGCAGGTATGTTAAATTTGGCATCACTTTCACACTCTCATACTGGTAACTGGAAGTTCAACATGCCACCTCCTGGCAAAGAACTGTCTAAGGATCTGAAAAAAAAAAATTGTTGCTTTAGACTGACTGACTGACTTGTAGTGAGCAACAAGCTGGCCTCAGAGCATATATTAAGAGACTGACTATTCCTGTGAGCTGGAGGCCAGCCTACAGGAGTAATCAAAACAGGAGGCGTGATACAGAAAGGGTCTTCTAGACCCTCTGTATATCTGCAAATATAATTCCCGATATAGAATTTCCATGTATCTCACGCATATGTGCAATAAAACGTGGTGCCCCTTTGCCTCTTTTTTCAGAATAAAGGTGTTCTCTAAAAGTTTTACCTATACAATAGCACCCATATTTGCACCGCAATGCATAAACTAAAAAAAACCTGAATGACAAGTTCTAAAAATCCTTTACTGTGTGCCATATCTTACAGAGTTGTATCACAGGACCAATCCTCATCAAACTACAGACTACAATATGAGCACATTCCACATCTATGATAACCCGTAGGAATAAACTTAACCAATTCTTTGGCAAAAATGCTTTATCCTGCAAATCACCATCTAATTCAAGAAGATGAAGGTCTGTCACTGTGGACTGCTTTTGAAAAGGCTTAGATATCACATCATAACCACGGGCTCGCAGTCACCCAAACAGATCAACCGGTAAAAAAAAAAAAAAAAAAACTCATTTGTATTTCTTCCCAATCTTAAAAATTGCTCATATGGAAGTGATATTTTAACATGGGTGAAAACTCATTGTGAAAGAGCACATTAGTTGCACTAGGTTTTCTATTACCCATAGTAGTAATCTTATTCTCACACAACTTTTCCACGACCAAAAAGGTTACCTTATTACCCCAAAGATACAATGTAAATTCCATGTTCATTGTATTCTTATTTATGTAACGAGTGAAATCCATAAATTCTTCATCAGAACCTGACCTTAAAAGCAGTATGTCATCAATATATCTTGACCACTGTACGATGTACTTTAGATACAGCTTTTTTATAAATCATAGATATAATTTTCCTCCCAGAACACTAAACAAATTAGCAAAAGTTGGGGCTACAGGAGTCCCCATAGCTGTCCCAGTTTGTTGTACCAATCATTATTAAAACGGAAAGCATTGTACGTCAATACAAACCTTAACAGTTCCCCAATATAATTAATTTGTACCTCATCTCTGTCCGTTCTTGTTATAAAGGATGATACAGAAAGAGAACACTGTCCGAGTTCCACAGGTGTTAACCTGGCGAGTCCAAAGAATGTCATTAATCTTTCCTCTATAAAAATAAGTGAAGCTTGCATATCACTATTGCCTAAAGGCTTTAACTTTTCTATGACCAACACATTAAACTATGAACAATTTCAGAGAGATCTAAAGTAAATCTTTGAAAAAATTGAACCTTCACAAGTTGTTTAAAAATAAAACCAAAAGGAGTGCATGGAGGGACTCCAAAAACCTACTGTGATTAGTAGATTAGGCTTCATGTAAGTTGATAATATGTCTCAGAATGATAGGAGTGTAGTGCAGGATTTATTTGACCTTCGGATGAGGATAAGTCAGATCATGAAAATGTGACTGAATCTGTTCAATTCCTGGGAGGTGTGAAATTTAGTTTTTATCCCCCTTTGTCACTGGGCTTGACTCTGTTTAATTTTAATGAAGCAGTTCTTAGAAATGTAAAGGCATCAGTATATCCTAGGATGCCATCTAATTTAACAACTAGTGAAAAAGAGGCCTTAAAGGGGTTGTCTCGCTACAAAGATTAGCTTTCAAAATGTAGGGATCACTAAAAGACGACATTTTCCAAACATATTGCTTTGTTCATCTTTTTTTGTTAAGGAGCTACAAGTGATTTTATCACTTCCCTGGCTCTATTTGGTTCCCCGAGGGACCGCCCTATTTATTTGCTCTCCCCCTTCGGTTTGTTCTATCTGATAGCAGGGAGTGACATCACACAGGCAACCATAGTGAGAGCCTGTCTGCTATCTGATCTTCCAGACAAAAAACAGTAATTAGTACTGTTTGCTTTAGATAAATCTCCTGCTAGCAGTTTCAGAGAAGCTTCTGAGCTAATCTAGACTAATTAGCAGACGTCTGAATACACAGAACACAGAGCTCATATGCCAATTACAGACAGCTTGACCAGGAAGTGACAGAACATCTTATGAAATTGAGGCGAGACAACCCTTTTAAAGGTTTTAAAGAACAATCAAAATATAGCAAAATCAATACCGCTGACAATGGGGGGAAATATAGTCTTTAAGGATAAGAAATACTATTTATTGGAAGCAACTTGGCAATTGAGTGATACTGTTACATATAGGAAATTGTCAGGGAACCCAATTCACAAGCATTCTTACAAATAGGGATACGATTTTATAACTCCGAAATTAGCAGGGAAATTTACACACCTGCTAAACAAAATCGATATTTTTTTCTAAAAATCCATAAATCTTTGGATTGTCTCCCAAAACGCACAATTATTTCAGGAATTGATTCTATTACAGAACCAGTTTCTCAATATTTAGGCTGGTTTTTGAGCCACCTTTAAATTACTGTTCCATAATTTTTATTGGACACAAAGGGCCAAAGTGAAACGGACAAAAGGAAACTAAAGCAAATAGGTGACCTCTAATCTTTATAAGAGAATGAAAGGTTGTGATCTGACTTCTGTATAAATCTGCTTTCATCTATTGTATGATATGTGTATGACACATTGGATTTCTCGTGACTCCCAAGGCATTTTGGGATTGTAGTCTACTCAGCATAAAAGGCAAAACAAAAATCTGGAATGGAAATTTATTTCCCCCATGAACTGAACCTAGATGTAGGCAGTCTACACACTGTGCTTGCTCATGTGATCACTGCCTTGCTTGTCTAGGTGGAGAGAGACATCTCATCTCAAGGATTCTTTGCCTTTGTTCCCAAGATCAGTCTCTGTGACGGATTCTGCTTTTTTCCTTTTTTTCCAATCAGTATCACGGACTGTAAGAATCGAGAGGTGGAGAGCTTGTGCTAGAGATTCGCAGAGAGGGACCAGAGAAGCAATGAGACTCAGGGTCAGCTCTCTCTCCCTCCTTCCTTTTTCACAGGCATCTGACATGGTCTTGTATTGGAGATGTGTACTGGGGGTGAAGAGCAGAGAAAAAGGCTTGTGTTCTCCTTGCCATGCAAAGAGCCAGACAGGCTAAAGAAAAGATGCATTCTATGTGGACATGTCAGGTAATTATTCTGAGATGGGCGCACAGAGCCAGGGAACCTACAGAGCTGTGGGCTTCAGTCCCTTGATCCCTGGACCAGCAGCTAGGGGAGAGTCAGTGCAGCAAATGCAGTAGGTGACAAAAGAATGGCCATGGGTTATAATGGCAGCTTGATCTTCAGAAATAGGAGTGAGATTGGCTTCTTTCAGGCTGGAGCCTTTGAAATCAGGAATGTATCTCATTCCCAAGTCCTGTGGAGCAACCGTAGCAGCAGTGATGGGCTGAGCTACAGACATTTTACCACAAGCGTCCAAGTTATCATTTTCATTGGGTCTCTGTTGGGTAAGTTCTGTACTAAAGATGCATACATTGCTTTTCTGTGTCATAAATTAATAGACTGTTCTATATACATCACCTAAGATTGCAAACGGCACAAAGAGAATTCTGCCAATCCGACCGTGATTTATGGTTATCTTTGAATATATTTATTATTGGTTACTTGTTATCAATACAACCAAAGCATTAAAATGAAGAATTTGCCATAGAAATAAATTAATAATTGTAGTCTGGCGTTAGTGGACAAATGTTTAATATTGTAACGTTCCAGGATAATTCATTGGATGGAGAGGGCTCCTTTTTTTTACCTCTAGGATTACCTTTATTCACTATGGTTTTGCAACCTGCTAATTATTTATCAATTACTGTACAACCCAACTCACTTCTATATAATTCTGAAACTAGGTTGCTGCAGTCTTTTGCTTCTAACCATCTCAGAATCCTGCAAAATGTCTCTGGAGATTTCTGTACAGGATTTCATTCAGACCATAATAAAGTTAGAGCTGCTGTCCGAATGTGAAGTCTAAAAAAGGTAGCCTGTGCTTTACACTAAAAACAAAATCACTCCAATATCATTTGTGGTGCCAGCTGTTGGTCCCCAGACTGATCCTGATTGTGTGTTTTGCCATATGTTCCGCCTCCCCCCAAGATGCAAAAATGGCAGATGACTTTCTGCATTTACGGAAATTAATCTTTACAGCGTAAGAAGTGATCAGTCCACTATTGCATTCAGGTCTGAAACAGGAAAATTTGTCATCTGGATTTGCCACTACTTTAACCGGACAGTCGAACTATAGACCAACTTCTGCTGAGGTTGGTCACGTTGGATTTTAACATGCAGGATATTGAGTACTCTGGAAAATAAACTCACCTGTTTGATATTTATATGCTGGGGTTATCTGTACGTGTGTGTTTAACGGGAAGATAGCTCATGGCCAAGTGAGCATTTAACCAACAACTACAGGCAGTCCCCGGGTTACAAATGGGATAGGGACTGTAGGTTTGTTCTTAGGCTGAATTTGCATGTATGTCAGAACAGGAGTATTTATTAAATGTAACTCCAGCACAAAAGTTTTCTTTTTTAGTTTTGGATAGTGCAGGGAAGGGTTTTTTGCATTTGTTTTGCTGTCTGTGTCCCTGTTAAGAAGATTTCACTTCATGTTCTGCTGTGGCATGCTGGAACTTGTCGTTCCACAATTACCATCTGCTGTGGAACATGGAACTACAAGTGCCAGCATGCCCCATAAGTCTCCGTTTGTAAATAGGGAACAGAGTAAGTCGGGGACTGCCTGTATTTTACATATATGGCTGTTATGGTTTACTTGGGGACCCAGACTTGTGACCCCCATGATACTTGTGATGCTAGAGGGGCTACACACAGATTTTTTGTAGAATGAAAACAAAGTTGGCAATTATATGAAAAAAAAAAAATACATAACGTTTTTCTGAATTTTTCATTTGGACTCAAAGGGGTTGCCCCAATACAAGCTGCTTTCTATGTTAAAGATCTTGCAAGAACAAGTCACTTTGCAATAGATGTCCATTAACAGTGTCCTACCTATTCCTAGATATCCCCTCTTGTATGGGCTGCATCAGCTCCTCAGGTCGCTATAGCTACAGACCTGTTTTATCTATCCTGATAGGCTGCCAGCACTGGTTGCTATAGCTACAGACCTGGCTTCTACTGCAGCCTAGTAGAAGCCAGTAAACATGCCCCTGAATTCAAGGTGAATCAAAGAAAAAACAGGTATGAGGTAAGATGAATCAATGTAGTGAGACAACCGCTTTAAATTAAAAAGAAAGGCTGACAAAAGATGCAAGTTAGCAAGTCATTCAAAATGTGGCTATATCTACCTATACAAAAGGAACATGGAGTCATTGTGGCTGTATGCTAGGGAGTTGGAGGCGAACGACACTATGTGTGCTGTATAGTGGACCTGCATGGAAAATACCTATATAATACCTATAAAATACCTATAAGATAAAAAAAAAAAAAAAAAAAAGGTATGTGTTGGAGAATAGCACAAAACATTATCAGGCGAAAAATAATATCCATATACTGCAGGACATGTCAGATACAGGGTGGCTCAAATTTTGACCCCTAGAAAAGCACATGTTGAGTCTATAAAATATCTCATCAGAGAAGACAGGAGGTTACAGTAAAACATCCTCTATAGTTTCTCAAGATTTGGAAATCATTGCCAGGAAACTGTTTCTGTTGAGCTTTTACTCTCTAATTTTTTTTAGAATGTGCATAAGTAAAAAGGTCTATCTTTTAAATGCAAGATAAAAGTCCTTTAATCCAATACAAGCAAGACATATGTTGGGTTAGTAGGCTATGTTCACAAGGATTTTTTGTGCACATTTCACCTATTCGCCGGGTAAAGCTCCCTACGTAAACATTTAATGTAAGCTGCGAGAGTCATCCAAGAGTGGCAACTATCCTCCATAAAATAAGAGCTGAGCTCTGTGATATAGAGGGTTATATGATAGCGGGAGAGGAGCTGATCTCTGTGATATATAAGGTTATATGATAGCGGGAGAGGAGCTGAGCTCTGTGATATATAGGGTTATATGATAGCGGGAGAGGAGCTGAGCTCTGTGATATATAGGGTTATATGATAGAGGAGAGGAGCTGAGCTCTGTGATATATAGGGTTATATGATAGAGGAGCTGAGCTCTGTGATATATAGGGTTATATGATAGAGGGGAGAAGGTTAACCCTATACATCACAGAGCTCAGCTTCTCTCCTATTAGATCCTGCTCTGTTTCTCTTTAAAAAGTATTTGCCCTTTGCTGTGTGAACTTTCTGACGTCACCACTCAGAGTGTTCACTTCTGAATGGTGACATCAGGTAACAGCATCTGACTGTTGGGTATGTTCACACGCCGTTTCTTAGGTGTGTGTTTGGCTCCGTGTTTCAGACCCAAACACGCATCTAACAATGTGCAGTGTGATTTAAATTGCTTTCAATGTAAAACACGCATCAATGTTCAGACGGCTGAACGCCAACGCGTGTTTACTTGCGTCTTTCGGATCCATTCAAAGAATTGTCCTGTCAATTCTTGATCCGTTTGACGCAGCAGATGCCCTATTAAAAACTATAGGGAGCGATCCTGCTGCAGCAAAAACGCATCCAAACATGCACCACACTTTGGGTACATTTTACGCAATGCTTTTGAATAAGTTTTTTCGGGTTGAAAATGTATCAAAAAACATTCAAAAACGCTGTGTGAACATACTCTTGCAGTGGTGACAATCCAACTGCTGCAGCAGAAGTAAACAGAAGACCCAGGGACACCAGTAATACCACAGGAACAGAGGTAGAGAGATTGTACCGAAAGTAGTTTTTTTTTTGTGTGTGTTTTATTTCAGGTGTGCGATATTAATTTCTGGGGGGGTACAGTGAAATATTTCAAACAGCACAATGTGTAGTATAGTTTATTTAAGCAGATTATAATTTATTTCAGGAATCACAGCTTGTGTCATTGCTCTGTTACACAGCTATGGAGGGGGCGAGCGTTGACAGATTTAAGAGGTTGTAGCATGTTACACTATGAGGGGCTTGTCTTTGTTTGGCAAGAGTATGGCAGTATTATTTGATCATTCTATGGTGGTCATGTTCTGGCAGTAGTGTTTCGTCCCTATGCAGTGGTATTATTAGTAAAGTTTATGAGAATAGTGGGTTTTGTTTGGTAACAGAATAATGGTAGTACAGAGGGAGGAAAAAAAAAGTATTTGGTCAGCCACCAATTGTGCAAGTTCTCCCACTTAAAAAGATGGGAGAGGACTGTAATTGACATCATAGGTCGACCTCAACTATGAGAGACAAAATGAGAAAACAAATCCCGAAAAGGACATTGTCTGATTTGGAAAGAATTTGCAAATTATGGTGGAAAATAAGTATTTGGTCAATAACAAAAGTTCATTTCAATACTTTGTTATATATCCTTTGTTGGCAATGACAGAGGTCAGACGTTTTCTGTAAGACTTCACAAGTTGGGCACACACTGTTGCTGCTATGTTGGCCCATTCCTCCATGTAGATCTCCTCTAGAGCAGTGACGCTGGGCAACACGGACTTTCAACTCCCTCCAAAGGTTTTTCTATGGGGTTGAGATCTGGAGATCGGCTAGGCCGCTCCAGGACCTTGAAATGCTTCTTACGAAGCCACTTCTTCGCTGCACTGGCGGTGTGCTTGGGATCATTGTCATGCTGAAAAACCCCAGCCGTGTTTCATCTTCAATGCCCTTGCTGATGGAAGGGGGTTTGCACTCAAAATCTCACAATACGTGGCCCCATTCATTCTTTCATGTACACAGAACAGTCGCCCTGGTCCCTTTGCAGAGAAACAGCCCCAAAGCATGATGTTGCCACCCCCGTGCTTCACAGTGGGTATGGTGTTCTTTGGATGCAACTCCGCATTCTCTCTCCTCCAAATTAAGGAACATAGGAATAACAGTACGCTATCATTCTTAAATGGCATTACACATGGCAGTCTCGTTAAAGGGTGTGACTCCAGGGAAACATGGGGCTCTTGCACAGGTGAGACCGCGCCACTTTTCACCTTCCTTACAAGTAGGCAAATATTTTATGTAGACACAGGTGCCAGGCAACCTGTGTCTACAGGTTAAAGATATTAATGGCATCACAATGCCAAGTGCAAACGAAGCCTTAGAACTCAGTCACACAGCAAGCCAGCAATTTATTTTTTGCACAAAAGAATAAAATAAAAATAAAAACACAGCTGTCAAAAAATATCTTCATACATTTTCCTGCTGGTAAAGGAGTGATGGGAATAAATTTATTTTTAGCGACAACCAGTAGCAAATGCTGAGAAATCAAAGCATACTGTGCTAATCAAATAAAGACACTGCTGGTGTTCTAAGAAGTATGGGCTGGCCACTGCAGAGCTCAACACAAAGAATAGAGATGCAAGGACATTCAAAGTAAATCTTATTTTGCGTAACTTGTCTCAGACAATTACCCAAAAATATTTTCCTTTAAAGTGTTTTAGTTGTGAAAAGTTTATAATCAGTTTCTTTTCTGTGATAGATACAGTAACTTTATTATAGCATAAAGAGGTTGCAATTGCCCCAGGAACTGAGGAGCCTCGTTGACCACTCTGCATTGTGTGTATAGTCTTTTAAGTCAATCACTGTGTATTGCCCATGTATTATGACATCATTTGTTGTGCAGAAACCTTGTAAAAGGATTCCATGGTTACCATACATCTATTTCGTACATTATTCCAACACTGCGGCATCAATGTGTGCCTTATCCTTGTATTATGACACCATACTAGATGTGCTGTTCTGGTTTTGCGATATCACTTTGTGCAGGATTCCTATATTGTGACACAGCCTGACCATGATCACTGTGTGCATTATTCTTGTGTTGTGACAGCACAGTGACTATAATCTATGTGCTGTTATATATTTTTGGTCCTTACCCAAATGCTGTGACATTGTGGTCTTCATTACCCCTGGGCAGATGCAGAAGGGCATAGCTATATGTATTGTGTCCTGCTAATCATACTTGTACTGCCTTATGTTTGGTGACTGATGGACTCTCTGTTGGGCAAGTTGTATGCCGCTGGACCTGACCAGGACAACCCCCTTTAAATAACAGGGAATATGGAGCTCATAGCAGAGAAGGGGTCCCTGCTCAGCACTTTCCTCTACCTGTCGGAGCAAAAAGCTGCTACAAGAATCACCTCCCACAATGGTGGATTTGCAGCTGAACATAGTTGCCTATTAAATTAGAATAGGTGCCATGTAACACAAAGTTTTCCTACAGCGGGTACTGCAGGTAAAATGAGCAGTAGTTGGCAGCTTCCTCCGATTACCTTTTTGTGATGACAATGTCCTATGATGTTATCATAAGGTCTGTTTATAGCGGTCATAAGAATTGTATGTATGTATTATGTGTATTTTGTATCGGTATTCAGCCATGCTTATGTTGTCAGGATACCATTCCTGTAGCTCGCAGACCTCCATCCCCTTTGGGAATGGAATTTGCAGCCTGTGTCCAGGGAAAATCACAAATCTCTTGGGACAATTATATTACCACCACGTGATTTTCTACAACCCAATGCATATCTGATAAGCAGAATATTGGTTACAATTTTATAGCTTTTAACATATACAAACTCCAACCAGAAACCAAGCAGATGGGGGGCTATGACCCCATACAACCATAAAAGATTAGCCACAAAAGTTCATAGTTCATTGAGCTGTCAACGCAGAAGCACAGTCCGCGATTGCCATCTCGTGGTGATATTAAGCAACAACCCTCATTAAGCATCAAGTGTCCACCCACCTCATATCTTCAGCCAGTAAAGAATAGCCAAATTATGAGGGAGGTGGGGAAACCTGGACAGAGATTTGGGCCTATAAAACACATAGCCAGACTCATGTTCTATGTTCATAGCTTGGGGTTCAATTTCTGATTGACCTGTGTCCCATCTTCATCCATATCCCTGTATTTGAAAGCTGAAGCATTGTAAGTGTGAAATCTTTCTAAGTTTCTCCCTTTTATTTTATAACTGTTTTCTCTGTATGTCATATACTTTGTTATTGTATTTTTCTATGTAAGCACTGTAAATCGTTTAATATTAAAATTACAGTTAATAAGTTTAGTTCTTGTCGCTGCACAAAACCATTTTCTTAAAGAAATGGTTTTTTTAACCCTGTAGCTGCTGGAGAGTAGTGAGGTAACTCGGTAAGCGTTTTTTTTTTAAGTGTCTTTAAATACTTTTTTGGAATCAGAGTCCTTCCATCTGATTTCCTGTCCTTGTGGTTATTGAAGGAAGGTGGTGGCAGCGGATAATTTTGGGGTGCTGGAACTGTCTTGGGGTGTGATTTATGCTTGGATTCGCTACCTGACTGAGAGGTGAGTGCAACGTGGAAATAAATCGACTCCATTACAGTGGCCCCCAGTCACGTGCTGGTGAGTGTGTACGTGACACTTATTTAAATTGGTTCTAAAATTTAAATAAAACTGCTAGGTTACCATATTTAAAGAAAGAATGGAATATTTTTAAGCTGCAAGGGGCCTAATAAAAAAAGTTATACTCTCATTCCTCCAGCCTCATTTCCCAGCACTGCGCTGGGACTAGTTTACAGTCTTTTACTTCTGCAAGGCCCAGCTTTTTACCTTTCTTGTCTTGGGAGTTCCGAGTATAGCCGAGTCTGTCTAGTACCTCTGCCATATTGTTTTAAATCAACAGCTAGGATCTGCATTATGGCTGATTACAGACATTTAGTTACTTAGATGCTGCAGTCAGGGGGACAACAGCATCTTGACAGATATATAAGAGGAGGTGCCCCCTTCTACAACTCAATTGTGAGGTACCTCCAGGCTTATTGTCCTACTGCACCTATTACACCATGCGGCAGGGTGTAGTAAATTGGTAATTGTATGCTATACATTTGCATCTCCAAGTAGTTAAGAACCATAGAGGGGCTAAAATATGTAAAAAAAATTAAATACATTTGAAAATGTAAAATCGTTAAAATATTTTAAAAAAATGTACATCCTTTTTCCTATTTTACATATTAAAAATAAAAAAACATAAGACCAATTAGTAAAAAAAAAGCATTCAAGTAGCAGCATGAACCCCTGACAATGGTGTAGCTATAGGCGGTGCATAGGTAGCAGTCTCTACCGGGTCCCACAGTTTAGGGGGCCCAAAAGCCCTTCTGCCACATAGGAAGGCTCAAGTATTATAAATAACATATGGTAGCTGGGGGGCCTCCATTTCACTTTTTGCATTGGGGCCCATGAGCTTCACATTACTCCTCTGACCCCTGAAGTGTACCCATAAAAACTACACTTTAGTCCACCAAAAAACAAACCCTGATACATGTCCATCTACAATAAAAAAAAAAGGTTATTGGTCACAGAAAATGCGGATATTAAAAAAATATTTAAATACAATAAAATAACTATGAAGATTTGGTATCAGTAGAAACGTAATTTTTAATGTACAGTGAACTCCACATAAATCCCAAAAACAATGGTACAATGCTTTCTCATTCCACAATCATTTTTTTTTTTCCAATATATAACATGGTATATTAAATAGTACCATTAATAAATGCAACTTGTCCTACAAAAACAAGCCCAGATACAGCTAGATGCAAAAATAAACAAAAGCACACAAAAAAAAAAAAAAAAAAAAAAAACACCACAGGAAACCGCTTAAACACCATTTGCCTAACCCAGAATGAAACCGGAGCCTCACCTTAAAGTGAGAACGATAGACAAATCATGAAGTCTAGATCACACATACCCTTGTGTTCTAAGAGAATTAAAATAGTAATGGGCAGACTATTGTTTCTAATATTTGAGGAGTCTATAATGACAAGGTATGTTTGATAGAAACTGCAAATAGAAAAAGTGTGGTTCCAATATTTAAAAGGGGGTTAAAACGTGAGCCTGGAAACTATAGGCATGTAAGTCTAACTGTTGCGAATACTGATGTTATCCTGGAGAATCTCCATGGAAATAAATGTATAATTTGATGATAGCACAGGTTTCTGAGAGTCAGTTCTAGACTGGACAGGGGCGAGTTGCTGGATGTAAAATCTTGATGTTTCCAAAGCGTTTAATACATGTGCCACAAGAGTGCTAGATAAGCTGCTTGCAGAAAATATTTATCATTGGGCAACTAGTTTTTTCATTGGAAAACGGAAACTTAACTCTACTTTTTCGACTGGGTCACCATTATAAGTGTGGAGCCCAGGGATCAGTATTAGGCTGTATTTTATCATAGCGGTTTTCTCATCATGCAGCTTAACAGAGCCACAGCCAGCTTTGGACTCACATCCTGTTCAGGATCCTGTTCAGGATTGGCATATCACCGCAGCTGTTCCTAGCTATACCTGTTACACTGACAATTGCAAGAGATTTATATAGTGTACTATATAAAGCTGCAGAGCTCTAATAAGTGAAAGCTTCTCATTTAATTAAGTCAACAAAGTCCATTGCTGGAGAAGACTCTGCACTGAGTGACTCACCATGGACTGACTGACTGACAGCAGTTTTGAACAATAAGAGAAGAGAGAACAGGGAGAGATGGTCGGTAACCAGAGAAACTTTTGTACTCAAAAATGAGATAAAATCAGCTTCATCTCCTGGCCAAAGCAAAATCAACAAAGCAATGTACTTAGTATGAGTCTTCATTTACCTTTGCCCACATGTTAAAACCTAATCATTGTGGTGAAAAAAAAACCCCTTTAAATATATTGAATTATAACTCTCATTGGGGCGGCAGAGGAAGGGGGGGTGGCGTCAGCTCCGACACAGGGATCACAGACACAGCAAAGCTCAAATTAAAGGGTGTTTATTTAAACAAGGTCATAGATACAATAGCTTCCTCTTCAGCAGGGTACAAAAAAACAGAAACATAACCTTGCATAAGGTTCCAGAGGATAAAGCAGATTTGCTCACCATAACAGTCTCTCAGAACATACAGGAACGTTTTGTTCAGCTTTCCTGTCAGAGGTCCATCTAGCAGGACCTCTCATTACTCCAGGCTTGGAGTCATACACCTCTGTGAAAACACCTGACTTCCCAGCTTATATAGGCCAGGGACAACCCGGGATGGATATGTGGGAGCAGTCATCCCTCCCATCTCTAAGACTGCTCCAGTAACAGGCCAGCCCGGAATGCAACCTCATGTTAGCAGTTATGCTAACTTACATAACATGTCCACAACCAAAGGTTATAGACCTATCTTTTCCGACTTACTTCACCGAGGCCCTTAACCACGGGGACACATATTGACCCTCAATCACCAGGCCTTGTGTCTTATCAAATACCCACTCTCCTGCTACCCAAAGCCAAGGGGCTGGGCACTTTTGCCCATTAGACAGTGCACTCTCGACAGCGCATCTGTATTACAATGCAGTTTACCTGGTCTATGTTCTACATTGAATACAAAATCTTGCAATGCCAGAAACCAGCGTGTTATTCTGGCATTCCCTTTTAGTAACCTCTCCACTTTAATGGGGCATGGTCAGAAATCAGCTTGAATGGTCTACCCAGTAGGTAATACCCAAGTTCATCCAATGCCCACTTAATGGCCAGGCACTCTTTCTCCATAATGGAGTAATATTTTTCAGCCGGGGAAAGTTTGCAGCGGAGATACAAAACTGGGTTCTCTTCTAAATTTATATCTTGTGACATTACAAGGCCTACATCTGACGCATCAGTCAGATTATAAATTCCTTAGAGAAGTCAGGAGCTACCATTAATGGCTGTTTACATAAGGCCAGTTTTAGTTCACAAAAGGCTCTTTCAGCCTCCGGAGACCTCTTGACCATGACAGACTGGAACCCTTTTGTGACCTCAGTTAAAGGGTCGGCTATCGTGGCGAAGTCAGGAACAGACCGTTGGTAGTAGCCTACAATACCCAAGAATACCCTGACTTTTTTTTGTTTTTTTTTGTTAGTGGGCATGGCCAACCTTGTAAGGCTTCAACCTTGTTCACTTGAGGTTGATTAAGCCTCTCCCCACAATATACCCCAAATATTTGGCCTCTTAAATCCCAACCGCACTTTTTTGGGGGTTCATGGTAAACCCTGCTCTCCTTAGGGCATCTATGATGACTGAGGAAGTCATCTAGGAAAACTGCAGGCCATGACTAAATGGATCAAACACCTGTTGGGAATTTTGCCATTAAGCTCCTTGTTAGAGATCAGCAAGTTGTACAAAAAGCCCTGAAACATTAAACAGTTGGGCATGTGTATTCTGAAGTGAAGAGATGGTCTCATTTAAAAACATTTTCAAGCAATTCTATGTTCATCCTGAAGTTTCAATCAAAAGCCAAAATATCTCTAACTTTTTGTAAGCAGTGTGGGTCTTCAAGTTACTCCTCTAGATGGAATCAGCAGGGACATTCCCTTCAGTTAGAGAAAAGGATTCAGTCTCCAGAGGAGAAGGGCGTTCTTCACTGTAAGAACTGTGAATCTGTGGAATAGCCACCTGAGGAGCTGGTCACAGCAGGAACTGTAGAGAGTTTCAAGAAAGGCTTAGATAACTACCCGAAACTAAAAAATATTAATGCGTAAGTAGCCATGTAAAATTCTGCATCCTGGCTGGTGGTGGCTCTGGGGTCAGAGATGGGGTCTTCCCTGGAGCAGATTGGTTCTTGCCTTGTGGGTTTCAGGGCATTGACCACTGGTGGGGCTGGGCTTAAAATCCTTGTCTTCCTCCCTTTACCCACATTTTCCCCACCCTTGGTTGAACTTGGTGGACACGTGTCTTTTTTCAACTGTACTAACTATGTAACAGGGTGAAGCCATCTTTTCTCAAGGACTTACAAAGTGCCCCAGGTAAAATGCAGTAGCACACACAAACAATATAGAATAAATGCAATTGCCATCTTTTGTGTTTCTTTTTATTTCTATAAATATAAAATATATCAACAGTTGAATGAAACGCGAGAGACCATCTTTCCCCTAAAGGCCGTAGGGCTCACGTGGCTGCCTTTATGACCGGTGCACGTACGCTTCCATAATGGACAGACCACCGCTGTGTCCAAAGAGCGCATTATGTAGGAGGCCATGTTTTTACATGTCAAATATCAGCAGGACATTGAGGTGGTGACATCGCACTGAAAGCTTGTGGCCTGAATGTGATATTGAACGGGAGTTAAGTAAAGTAAATGTAACAAGACAGACTGAAGGAAAAAACACTTCCAAATTATACACGACAGCAAGGGGGGGGATGTGTGAAAAGACACGGTTACCACGGCAACCGAGCCAGGGATAGTGTCAGACTCAGGGGAGAGGAGTGCGAGGCGAGCAAGAGAGACATTTATATTTAGCTGACTGAATACACAGTAATTAGACAAAGAAGATGGTTATATTTAGAAAGAGCCAGAATACTACATGATTACAGGAAGGAAGTAGAATTATTATTGACTATATTGATCCATGACGCTTACGCTACATAGCCTCCGGATAGCTACTAGCTTCTGTAGCAGATCTTCGTACTATGTCCCCAAGGCCTCTGTTGGGAACGGCTTCCCTTTGCAGTCACGCATTTTCTGTTCTGCTGCTTCGTAGCATAGATATGACAGGAAAGCGATGACAATTATTCATAGTTCAGTACTACTTGTTTGTCATGCATTTACATAAGAGACTCACATTCAGGTTTCAGGTGGCATAAACTAAAAATTTTTGAAAAAAAGTAATATTAAATTGATCTTTTTTATTACGTCCGTTCTACACACCAAGGGCCACATGTATGAAATCTGTTTAGGTCTAAAACTCCAGAAACACCTGCCGAGTATAAAGCGCAGAAATGTGGTGAGTCCTATACTATAACTGCTCTCATCAACTAGGCCACCATGCTACCATATGGGGAAAACTAGATTGAATTTAAATAGGGTTCCAGTTATTTTTCTCATCATCCACTGTGTTTTCAAAAGGGAGGGGGGGGGGGGGAAGAAATCCCCCAATTTCTTTGGACATTATGATTCTGCTTATATAAAGTGCATTGTCTGGTATAGGCACCATTTCCATCACATTTTAGGCCTACATCACAGGTATCTGTGGGATACCTTAGAAAAAAAATATCCTGATGAATACTATAGTGAACCCATAGGAAGCAATAGGGAAAATGTAGTCTCTTTTGTTGTGCATACTGTATGCTCAAATTCCCATTCATTAACGCTTTATGTGCCAGATATTATTTGAGTTGTCAACTGTACTTTTTTTTTGTAAACATAATTTTTATTAAATTTTACAATAACAAAAACATATAATAACTGTCCATTAGATGAGATACTACTCGACACACAAAGAAATAATATAAGGCATCATTACTACAGATAAGAAAAGTACTAAGCAATGAAAGTACAAAATAGCACTAATGACATAATTTGGTATCATAATAATAAGAATAAAGCAAAAGAAGTCTCCATCTTCACTAAAGAAAGAAAACAAAAAAATAAAAAAAGTAACCCCCCCCAAACAAAAACCCAAAACAACACAGAACAGTGGTACCCATACGCAGTTATGTATAAGAGACAATCACATACACCTATGTAATCAAGTAAGGTCTGGGATAAAAAGTGAAAACAAATCCTGTGCTGATAGTCACCTGTGCTTTTGTGTCCAGCAAAGAAAGCTTATAGGAACAGGAAACAAGGCAAACATAATCCAAATACAGCAATATATGCCCGATCACTTCCGAGTTCTCCACGGCAGTATACCTTTATCTTGTTTTGCTGATGGATAGGGACTACCAATACGAGGAAAACGTAGTAAACACACTAAAGCGTAACTTTTAATATTTTAAAGATAAAAAGATATACTTACCATATATGCAGCATAATAGCTACTATTCTGGATATATAAGTATATCTTTGAAAATATTAAAAGTTTGTTTAATTGCTACATTTTCCTTGTATTGGTAGTCGTTGGGTTTTCTCAGAGGTACGTGCTTGCATTTAGGGGCGGGTTCCCCTGTTACAAAGAGCCTGTGTTGGTCTATTTACTGATGGATACTTGTAAAAGTCCCAAAACGTTTTGAGAAATGGCCTTTGAAAACCTACCTCCAAATACCCTTTAAGGAAATTCAAAGTTTATAAAGAAGTCACTCATTTAATAGAGAGACAAAGGGCATCTCTTACTCTGGAAGATCCAGGCTGTCTATGCATTAAACAGACAGCCCATTGACAAACTGAACTATATGAGGTTTCTTTTCCCCGGTGGGGGCTCTGCAGGGGGAATTGATTACTTATGGTCAGTCTTTTACATAGATACCAATGACAAAGATATGGCAGGACAAAGATAAGCAATAGTACTGGGACATGGAAACATACGCATGTATAATTATTTAACATACTAATGTCGGTGAGGATGTATGATGTAAGCTCCTTACGCGTCGGGTGCCGGCTGATTATTACAGCTGACACCCACTACTAACAGCAGAGATCAGAGTTGGCTCAGATCCGGCTGTTTAACCATGGCAATTGAGCTCTCGTGGTGTCAAGCTGTTGCCATGGCAGGTTCCAAGCCTAATGAAGGCTTCCACAGCCACCATGTTACTGCTTCTATTACTTCCTGTCCAAGGCAGAAGGTAATAAACTACGACAATAAGGGAATATAAGTGTTTAAAGAAATTCCCCAATAGTGTTTTGTGTGTGGAACCGCTGGCAGAACTCATTAGGTGCTCCCCTGAGATATCAGGCATCAATCTGTTTGGCACAGAACATAAAATTAAATTTATTCGCTGACGACATATTGATCATGTGTACACAACCAGAAACTTCAATACCGAAGCTAATGGACATTTTGAATGAGTACTCATTAATCTCATATTATAAATTGAATGAAACTAAAACTGTACTACTCCCACTAAATATACCGCCTCACACTAAAAAGTACCTTTCCTCCTTTAAATTTATTTGGTCAAATGACTACTTCACCTATCTTGGAATAAAAATTACAAGATCTGTAGAAGACACAATCACAATTAACCCTAACAAAATTTTTTTCTGAAGCCCTTTTTTGGCAAAAAATTAAAAAGACTAGAAACTTCCCCTGCATAGGATAGCAAAAATCAACTTACCAAAATGCTTTTTGCTCCCCAAAAATTTCCTTATAAATACCCCAGATCTCTCCCTTCCTTTTCCCCCTAAATTCCTAAATAAACTACAAATCCCAGTTTTAGGGTTTTATCTGGGAGGAAAGAGGCCAAAGTTTGCAAAAAAACATTTTTTAAATAGGGCCAAACTTAAAGAAGGAGGTATTCGTTCCCTTTTCATCAACACCCCTACAAAAATGGGTTTAAAAATTTCTAACCCATTATACAATAAATTGGCCCTAAAACCACACAGCGGGAACGTGGTCCCAAATGGAAAAACACTCAAAAACACCCACACCTGTGAAAGATACCTTTAAAGCTACAAATTTTTTGGGGAAAAAAACCACCTCAATTTGAAACTTCCTCATTTACAAAATCCCGTTTAAAAAACCTTTGGGATTAGATATGAAATTTCCCCAAAAAACGGGAAAAACACATTTCCAAGCAAACATCCCCCCTTCTCAGCCCCAAAAGGATTTTTGGGTATCCCTCCCTTTTTGTCATTATTAAACGGGCCCCAACGGCGGGAATAACATCCATTGGCGCTTTTTTGAAGCAATTTCCCCTTAACCCTTTTTTGGGAATTAAGTGACAATTTTAAAGATCTCCAAGCCCACGTTTTCAAACCCAATTTTCCCAAATTCGACATCACTACAATCATGGACCCCCCACCGTTTTCCCTAAAACCCCACCACCCCTTTTATCACACTTTTTATAAATGGTAAAAAGGGCCCCCTTAAAGGATTTTCTATAACCTATAAACTACTGACCCGCAAAAAAATAAAAGAACAAAACCTTTATGGGGGTTTAAATGGGAGGAAAAAATTTACTGCTCTTTTTCCGTAGGAAGCCCGGGAAAAAAGGGCATCTTTTTCCCATTACCAAGCATTCCAGATGCCCCAACCCATTTAGAATTGATGAAAAAGATTTTTCCCTGCTTTGGGAAATTTTACATCCGGGCCCGATAAGCCCACTTTTCCCATCGCAACCCAATCTTGCTGGAAAATTTGGTTGAAAAAGGAACTTTTTTCCTCCACTTTGTGGGGGGAGCTGTCCCTTCACCCAAACCCAACTCGGGTTCCCAATTTAAATTTCCCCTAATTATAAAGGGGTACTTCTTTTTCCCTTCCTTTACTCCAGCTTTAGCAGTTCTAGTAAAAACATTAGTTTAATTTTTTCCCATATATTATAAAAACTTTTCTCCAACATATCCTCATAGCTACCAAAAATGCCCCAAAAGTTTTAAACACGGGAATTCTACCCACCCTCCTCACCCCGGAGGTGATAGATGGGGTTTAAATTTTTCATCTTCGTGTAAAACCCTCCCTATCGATCCCCTCCGCATGAAGTCGCTAAAACTAAAGAAAAAGGGGAAACTACGGGATAAACTAAAAGGTTACATCAATAGCGTTACCTTTTGACCATAGTTACAAGTTTTTTGTTTGAAATGATATTAAATATGTCATTCTGTAATATCCCTTTGGTGGCACTGCTGTCGGGGATGGTGACATATCAACCCCCGATCACATGTTCATCGAGCAATCTGTGACTTTCTGACTAAGACAATTTATGTTTGTTGTTTAACACTCTTGCATGTGTTTGTTATCTGAGCCTTTTAGTGCCCTTGTACTTCCCTTCCCTTTTTCTTTTCTGTTCCCCTGAACTTCTTATATTTGAAAAATAAAAATTACTTGTTTAAAAAAAAAGAAATTCCCCAATAGTATACATGAAAATTCCAATATCCTACCCAACATAAATCATGTATTAAAACTTCACTTTTAATGATAATCTCTAAAAAATGAGGAGAAAAAGAAAAATAACAAATAACAACCTACAAACAAATTCTAGCTCACCCTAAAGACACAGAGGGAGTGCGCCCCGAAAAGGGCGGCCCTGTCCGGAACCTACACCCTATATATATATATATAAAGCCCTAACGCTAAAAATGTCCCGACATGTTTCTATGTCCCTCACAACACTTCATCAGGGGACTTAGTATGGAAAATATAAAAGTGCGGGGCAAAAGTTGTCCAGAATAGATAAAGGACCAAAAAACTCAGGTCCTATACTACAGAATTTGTCTAAACGGTTGATTCACCGAGTATATGGAGGATTAATGGTCATTCCACCAAAAATAAAGAGGACAGTGGTATGGTATCCACTGCAGACCTCTATATAAGCAAAGGAGATCAAAAAAACGTTGGAAAAGTGGTATGGTATCCACTCAACTCCCTAGAGATAATAAATGCGGCAAAAGTTCCCAGCAACGTGTCAATTGGAATATATATATATATATATATATATATATATATATATATATATATATATATATATATATATATATATATATATATATATATATATATATATTGTGACGCCTCACTTACGTCCGGACGCCATCTTGGACCGTCCTGGGGGTATGTAGCTCTCGGATCGCCGTCTTTCATAGAAACGGTATGGCACTCAGACACCAGGCTTCCGTTTAATCTGGCCTCAGCCAGTTTTATTCAGGCACAGTCAACATATACTGACAACAAAACAAATAAAATCCTAGGCCGTCTGGCCACTAACTAAACAGAGAGCTCCCTCTCTACACGTTGTCTGGACCTAATGTCCAGTATTTCAGATCCTGCACTCTCCAGTACAGTAACGGCTTCCCTCCAGCCTCCGGGGGCCAGAGCCTCTCTCCGGCTCCTCTGCTGCACTACCAGCTAGCAGACCACGCCCCCTGAACTGAAGGCCCTGGCTTTTTATATGATGCCCGAGCCCTATCCAAAACGTGGCATGGAACATGGGGAGTAGACACCCACCCAACGCATTGTCTACTCCCAATAAGAGCCAACCCAGGAACGGCTGAAAAGCCAAACTACTCCTATATAGTTGCCAACCACCTAGAGTGGCTGACAAAACATACAGCTGGCTCTTATCCCACCAAGGCCAGGTATCCTTGGTGGCATGTTGTATATACCACTCTGGTATATCTCCATCTAGTGGCAGCAACCGGCAACTACATGTAGCCGGTCTATATATATATATATATATAGTGAGGGGTCAGCACAAAGGCAAGCACAGGCGCAAGGGTTTTAGTCCCAAAATAAAGATATGTTTATTTGATATCCAGTGGTTCAACAGAAATTCAGCTTGGCTTCAGCATAAACAAAACGGTTCAACAGAAAGTCCTTGCTTCAGGTAAATAGCATGCAGCATAATATGCTCCCCAATGGCAATGGCATACCTTCAGGTCCACACACCACCCTCACAGCTCAGGCAGACACAGTTCCTGGTTTCAGGTCCAGAAAACACACCCCCTGAGACCTCCTACAATCACCACTGGCCTTTTATAAGGCTGGTAAGACTGTCGTAGTATTGGAGCGGGGTCCGTCCCACCCAGACCGTCCTTAGGCCGCTCCATAAAAAAACCCTAACCACCGGAACCTACACAGAACACTCTCAGGCAAGCAAATACTGTTGCTGGCAATACTAAAATGTTTTTTTTTTATATCACCGAGCCAGCCACCTCGTGCATTAAATACCTTCCTGTCTAACGACGGGACACCTCTGACCCTTCAAGCATACCCCCCCCCCACTGCCCAAAGCTGAGGGGTTGGGCACCTTCTGTCTGCCACCAACAACAGATGAGAAAACCCTTGGACAGTGGCAAATCGCACTGAGCGCATGCATATTTTTCTCCGGCCATGTGTTCTACAAAAAATCTAAATCTTGTAGCGCTAGGAACCATCTAGAGTTACCCGGTGGGCATTGTTGACCCTTTTTTTCTCGCAATAATCCATTTTAGGGGTGCGTGGTTCTGACACCCAGCTTAAACCTTTCTTACCTAGCAGGTAGTACCTCAGTCGAATGCTCAGGGCCGCATTTAGATGAGCTAAACACTCTCTCAACTATAATAGAGTGAGTCTTTTTCTCACAGGAAGACAATATACCGGCTAAGAAATACAATGGTGTGTTTTCTTTCCCCATTTTATTTTCATGGGAAAATACAGGCCCTCCCAGCCCTATCATCCGATGCCATCTGTCTGTACAATAAATGTCTGGGGCGCAGTCAGGTGCCAACCAACACGGGCAGTTTACAGAGAGCTTGTTTTAGGCTCCTGAAAAAGCGGCTCTGCCTCTGGGACCACTTTACCACCACTGACCTTTGTGGACCCTTCGTGAGGTCAGTCAAGGGCGCTGCAATCTCTACGAAAATTTGGGAATGAACTTCTGTAGTATCCCCCTATACCCATAGAAGGCCCGACCTGCTTTTTTTGAGAGGGCTTGTGGGCCAAATTCTGGATCGCCTCCAACCTTGTTTATTTGGGGGGCTTTTAGTCACCTCTGCCCACTGTATAACCCAGTTATCTGGCCTTCCTGCCTCCAAGCCCATGGAACATTTTGGGTTGGGGTTATAATCAGTGAACCCAGGCCTCCCCTTAGGCATCCAGAACTGCTTGCACGTTAGCAGATGACTCGCCCAGAATCTCTGCGAAAATAACGATGTCGTCCAATGGTAAGCAGCTGCGTACTGTCCTATGGGACCGTAATATACGTCCATGGCCCCCTGGTACGTAGCTGCGGAAGCCCCTGTTAACCCGTCAAAAGACCCGAACGGCATCCGCACATACTGGTAAGAATGACCCCGACCGGTGTGGAAAAAGCCGTCTTTTTTTCCCTACTACTCTGGACAGCGGGATTTGCCATTAAACCCTATGTTAATTATTGTAAGTGTCTAGCGTATAGTCATATAGCCGGGCTGTGCCCTAGCCCTCTCAAATGATTCATCTACCCGGTAGGCATAGGGTAGGCATCGAACTTGATACCTCATTGAGGTGGTTGCCCTGTAAAGTCATTACAAAACCTCCATGTCCCCATTGTCGGGTTTTGGGGAACCGAGACTAATGGACTACCAGCCAACTCTTGGACGTCCCTACTATTATCCCACTATAATCTAACATCCTGCTTCACCTTCATTAGCCACTATTTCCCGACGGCCTTCAGGGATCCTATAGGTTTCACATGTACACCGAACATAGTTGGTTTCATGTCAGTAACCCTCGTGCTCAATTTCCTTTACCATCCCAGGTCACCTCTGAGAACAGGTCCCTGTTCATACGTTGCAACAAAACTCCCTACATTGCTGCTCGTGGAAGGTGAAAGGGTCTCAGCATATTTTTGAGCCGCTTCAGTATCGTGGCCTGGCTGGGCCACCAAACAGGGTTCTGGGGAGGATCTCTTTCTCTCCAGGACTTCTGATCAGATTCAACGCTGGTAATTACCTGCAGGGGCCTTTCTCCTACCAGGGTTGTGTACGCTGGTAATTGACGTCACCCACCTTACTCCACCACCTCATAGGGACCCTCTGACCATCTGCCAAGTGAATTTGTGCTCTCTTACAGTGGGTACCAACACAATAGTACACGATCCCCCCGTTTTGAACCTCGGAGTCGGGCTGAACCTGATTGTAAACCCGGTTGACTGTGCCTCTTTGTGCCTGAGCAGGAGTGCTCTCATATACAATGGGATACCATTAGATAGCCTATCCTGCATAGCACTACATGTTTCCGATGACACTCTTATGGGGTGGCTTCACTCTCCCAAGGTCTCCTTCTCGGTCCCAAGTAATACCCCTGGGTGTCTTCGCCCATACAAAAGGCTCAAAGCGGGGAGTAAGACAGTAATTGCTTGTGGCCACTCCCTGATGAGGAAAATAACCAATAGGGCAATAAACAATCCCAGACGACGTCCATCACCTCTCTAACCACCTTCATTAACATAGATTTTAAGTTTTATTAAACCTTTCCGACGTAAACCGACGGTCTGAGGGGTGATAAACCGAAGGTCCGCAACTGTTTTAATTTTTAGGACTTTTATCATAGGTCCCCGTATTACCTTGGACATAAATGGAGCCCTATGGTCCAAATCAAAAAAATCTCCTTATGTAGCCCAGTTCCTGGAGAATATAAAAAAAACAGCCCTGGCAAATGGATTTATACGACGTATTTCACAGAGGGTACCGCTTCTGGGTACCCCCGTGAGTCGCGTAATCCACGACCACGACAGAATATATTGGTCGCCCACTAGCTGACTTTGAACCAGAGGAACCCATACCAAATCCAAGGCAATATCCTGTTCAAACTGGATTTCTATAATGGAAGGCACCAGGGCTTATCGAAAAGAGGCCACCGGTGGAGTTACGCTGGCACAGGTGGGACCAACGACAGGCAACACTCCTTTTATTTCCTTGAAACACCCCCGGCCAGTAAACCTTTTGCAACCCCTCGTTTGCCTGGGGTATTTGTCCGGCCCCAAGGTGACCACCCAAACACATGTGGAATGGCCAGGTCCTAGAACCATGCGTCCTGCAGGGCCCGGTTACGAGAGGAGTTTGCTCTATTGTTACCTCATCCCTGACGTTTGAGTCACTCGGTATAATAAATTATTATTTACTTACTGCGAAGGGGGTACCGCTCGTCTGCCCCTGTCATCCTCGGGAACACCATCTAGTACAGAGAACCTTCTCCTAAACCCCCCTTTTTAAATTAAATTCCCTGAGCTTGGCGTTACCAAACTTTCCTGGATACCGCGCAGTCAGGTACATGGGTCCTCAGAGGTTGGCATCCCCCCTCCTCCTGATCTCCCACCCAATACGGACAGAGGTAATTTGTCCAGGGGTTTCAGCCCTTAAATTACCTGACCCTCTTTGCCTTCAGGGCATGTTAGTTGTCGGCACTGCTTTTTTCCCCCTCATAGGGTCCTCATAACAATGGAAAGTCCCGACCCACAATAATAGGGTGCACTCAAATTTCGTGACACAACACACCTGAACGGGTGGGAGATACTGATCCGGCCTGTGCCAATGTCCACCTGCCGCCTCGGGGTAATGCTTGAGGTGTCTCCGTGGATGCCATATCACCTCCCCCATGCCTTTTTTCCCAGTGATCAGTATACAATCGCGGGAGTGTGGCCCTTAGCAGGTTCACCAAACTCCTGGAGTCCAGACACGCTTGGTGGCCATTATATCGAGGACTGTGGGCACGCCTGTGGGTGGGCCCTCCCCTTGGCTGGTTTAGCGCTGACAGACATGGATCGCAAACCATGAGCAGCGCCTACCTGCCTATAAAACACACCATAGGCTCAGCGGGCTACTGTGCACTGGGCGGCTATTGTGACCAGTGGTTCTGACATCTCCAGCCAGACGATGTCACGGCCAGAACCCCTTGACCCTGAGTCAGAAGATCCCCGACCTGACCCTTGCGGACAGCGCCTCCAAGTGGGCTTGGGTCCCCTTCATTGGGCCTGTCACTACTCCCCCCCGACACCCCATACAGTACTGCGACCTCTGTCCTCCCCGACTCACTTCAAGGGAGGTCTCTACGAGGCCACATAACGCTCCGACTAGCCCGTCCCACACTCTGGGAACCCCCTGTGCCACCCGAGCACTGAGATGGCCTCGGAGCGGACAGTGTTACGAACCTTCCATGACGACCCTCTTCAGACATTTGGGCAAGGAGTGGCAGGTTCTCTGGCTGAAGCCACTTCGTGTACCTAGATAAACAGGTCCGAACATCTGGGATCTTGTTGTGCTTATCCTTTCGTGTATCCCCCAGCGATGCACTCGTTGCGCCCCGGACGGGCTAGCGTACTCCCAGTCCGCCAGAATTTCCACCTTTAGGCTTCCAATTCTCATTTTGGCGTCCCGCAGCGTCAAATCCAAAATAGGCCTTCTGTAGGCTCGCCAGTGAGGTAAGGCTAGGACCTCGGCCCACTGCTTCCGGGAGGTAACTTTTCCCCGGTCCAGCTACCCTCTCAAAAGCATACCGTTCATGTAAGAGGCCTCCCGACGTCGTCCTCAGGCGTCATTTTACATGTAACACGCCGTCGCGTTACATTTCTCCTGGCGTTGCGGTGGCCTCCCACTTCACTGGGCTCAGGACACCCAACGTGGTAGAACACACGCCATTTGTTGGAGAAGTAGCTTGTTGGTCTTTGCCAGGCGCTCTCAACCGTCTTTTCGTGGAGCTTTGCTGTCTGCTTGCTTGGCCGTGGGAGCAGGGTGTGCTTGAGTAGCTCCCTCATGCTCTCGCATGACTGTTTCTTTTAACCTGTTGCTGCCTTGACCCGGACATCACTCCGTATTTTTCAGGGATGTTGCCCGCATCCGAGCACCCAATTGTGAGGGTCAGCACAAAGGCAAGCACAGGCGCAAGGGTTTCTAGTCCCAAAATAAATATATTTTATTTGATATCCAGTGGTTCACCACAAATTCAAGACTTGGCTTCAAGCGATAAACAAAAACGGTTCTTTCAACAGAAATCCTTGTCTTCAATGTAAAATAGCAAGCAGCATAATATGCTCCCAAAATGGCCAATGGCATACCCTTCAGGTCCACACAGCCTCACACAGCTCACAGCAGTACCAATTTCCTGGTTTTTCAGGTCCAAAAACACACCCCCCTGACCGCTGGACCGCTCCTACAACCAGCTCCATTTTTTATATGGCTGGTAAAACTGGGTGAGTATTGGAGCGTCCGTCCCACCCAGACTCTTAGGCCGCATCCATAAAAAAAAAAAAACCCGACCCGGAAACCTACACAGAAACACTGCTCAGCAGCAATAACTGTTTGCTTGGCATATTCTAAAATGTATTTTTTTTTTTATAGTCACCGGGGCCAGCCACCTCGGTGATTAAATACCTCCTGTCTACAAACGGACCCCTGACGCCTTCTAAATTATATATAAATATATATGATATATATATACACACTGTCCCCAAGCAAGGACAGCCCACATCTTTTCACCTCACGAGAATCAAAGAGGTATTTTTACTGTATTTCAGTAACGATTAAGAATACTCAAAAATGTGTTATATATGGCAAAGGATATCCTGGATGAACAATTCTTAGATAATCTATGAACAACTGTATATGGTGAATCCATACCATCTCCGGTATTTAAACATGTAAGGATACACTCCTCAACCTATGCCCATTGAGTAATTCCACAAGTGTCATAAGAGAAACCATTTTTCCTAGTCAAAAGCATACCAATACATCAAGAATACACACACAAGTCCGCTATGATAGAGATTAGCAGAAATCCCAAATGTTATAATGAACAGAAAAACTGCTCTACTCCGCAGGTTTCATATACCACAACCGACAACCGTTACATATGCAGTGGCGCATTATTGGAGAACCCTCCAGACAGATGATCCCCAAAATAGACTATGGTGGATCCTCACTCCGCAGTTAAGAGGTGGCAGCTGCAGTCACAACGCTGCATACGCCGGCAAATAAGTGCGGTACCCGAGCGCCAAGCGCGCCGCCCGCACGTCCGTGTCTCGCGCCTGCAGCCGTCACATGACAAAACAAGCTGCACCGCTGTTACACCGCAACCTAGACAAATAACCACAAACCAGCGCCGGAGACACAGATGCAGCCGAAGTTATGCTGCGCCAAGTTTACACAAAGGAAAAAACAGGTATTAAACATGACAGTCAGGACAGCTAGTAAATGGAATAAGACTAATGGAAATTAAAGGAAGCAAAAAAACTAAAAAAGGGGGGGGAAAGATAAAAAATTTTTAATAAAAATAACAGTCAGGAGACAACTATAAATGGGATAAGGCTGAATGAAATGACGAACAAGGATTTTCAAATCTGAAACGAGCGAAAAATCCAACCGTTTCATTCAGTCCTTGTGGGGAGACAGTTTTGAGTCTAAAAAATTCACTCGTTTTTCCCTCTGAAGCAGCAACCTATCCTAGTATGCCGCCCCGGAATAGGGTGAAAAACTCTGCAACCCCCCACAGAACTTGACACATTTCCAATCCGCCACCGGATGTAATGTTACATTTATGTCTTGCAATTGGGTATCTCCTTACCATGCTTGATATCATCACTATGCTCACAACCACACGCCTACAAAATTCCTCTGATGGACTTTCCAATTTATTCCAGACCACAGTTACAATTTGATTTTATAGATCACTCCTTTACTTCCTGCAATTTTATGAATTAGGCCAATCTTGGTGAAATTCCCGGTATAAAGCAACGATTGCTGTGAAAATTTTTTCCGTTCCAGAAATTCTCTCACTGTAAAAAAAAAAACAACGGCAACCAACTACACTGAAACATCCCAGGACAGGTTGATTAAGCCAATGTTCTAGGGCTTCAAATTACTTTTCAAATGAACTAGGACTAAATAGTCCCCCCGAATGCTCTTAACCCTAACGGAAAGGTGATATGGGGATATTCCCCTACCACCGTTCCTCAATCAGAATCCCATCTTGATAATAACCCTCAATTCTTTGAGATTTTTCCGAACAAGAGCAAGCCACTTCCAACAAAGTCCCCAATTAGGGGGCGGAAGTATGCCCCCCCCGTTTCTTACTCGAAACACACTTAGGAATCAAGAAGTGTGCTTCTTGGTTGTTGTAGAGCATTCCATAGCTTCCTAAGACCCCATCCCGGAAAGCCCTCTATCAGAAAACGCTTTCCTCAAGTCCCTAACACTTGATTTTTAAATCCAATAGGGTAGAACAATTTCATCCATCAAACGTAAAGTATTGCCGTTTGGGATTCCCCTCTGAGAGGAACAGGATGACTGCTGGTCCACCTCGAGAGGAATTGGTAGCAGTTCGCTTCCAAATGATTGCTGGTCTCCCAGGAACCCCCCTCTGTCTTCCAGATATGAAACATCCAAAAATGTGAAAGACATCGTCATTAAATCTCGTACGGAAACGAAGAGTTCAAGATCATTATTTTCATTCAAAAAATCAACAAAGGCCATAAAATACTTTTCTTGGAGTCCCACTCCACAAGACCAAGGATGGTCCATTCGATATACCTTGTCCCAAAATAAAATGTCCATCCGTAACCGATGTATTAGCATCACCAAAAACAAAGTGATCCTCCCACAGGCCCCAGGGCAGATTTGGTGATGGCTGGCGCCACAGCGAGCTACCCATGGCCGTGGCCCTGAGCTGGGTGGTAGATCTTCTAATTAAACACAAATAAAAGTTCTTGGTGAGAGTCAACAAAACTCAAGCAATTGAGGACAAGCCTGTTTGGTGTTCCTGAAACTGACATCCCCGTGCACTCAAAAAATTCTCTAACGGCTCCTCCAGCCCGCAATCAGCGAGGGATGGAGAGTTAAAGAGCCTCCATGTCAATGCTCGCCAAAAGGCATACTGGGGGACATCCGTAATACCCTCCAACTTGCCGCAACAGATCCATCGAATCCCTAGTGTATGAATGGGAATTCCACCGACAAGGGAGCCAAAATCTTTTTCGATATAGTTGTCCTATATTTTTGGCAAAAGGCTTCCCACACCCGAGACAAATGGGTCTGCCACGTCAAGGGAACACACATCTGAGCATCTTTGGTAAGCAGTAAAAACGTCGTCCATCCTGGGAAAGGTGGGCGAGCATATAAACAACTCATCCTTATAAATGAGACCTGAAACCAGAAGCTTTCTGATAAGATTATGCTTAAGTTCTTCAGAATAAGAGAAGTGTGATTGGCGCTCAAGAATTTCATATCCATCCCTATCTTCGATTGAGTCATACACATATGTACTTACTCATCAGTATCAAGGAGTCACTATATGCCCCCCCCTTGTCATAGGGTTTAATAGTGATATTCTTATCTTCAGCCAGACCCTATACTCATATACTCATCCTTACGCAATTCCACTAATCCTCATATTGTTCCCCAATTATCTCTATTAGTTCGCGATTGGTCAACTCAACAAACAGATCAATGATGAGGACACGCTTTGAGGATGTATACGATGTAACTTTGTTTATTTTAACTCATGAAGGGGCCCTTCCCCAAAAGGTTAGGGAATCCCCCCCCCTCAGTGAGGCTCTCAAGTGAGTCTCACTTCAATCCAGCATGTCACTGGTATACCCAGCTCGAGACACTCAAGTTTTTTGTTCTAGAGTGAAAAAATTTATACCAATGTCACTTTTTCGAGAGCAAAGAGGTTTCAGGTCCCTTGCCCAAATGAAACAATCTGAACCCCCCCTGTTGGTACGTAAAAGATAACCCTTTACTCAACTATTTGGGTCTCAATTTCACTAAGAGACTCTCTTTGATTATTTATAATGCAACATAGCTTTGTGTCTATTGTAGTACCAAGAAGGGTAATGCCAGAAGTCACCTGATGGGTATGGATTATGAGAGGGTCAAATCGCGAAACGGATTGCGATTCCCATTGGATAATGTTTTTGTGTCCCCTAAAAAGGGCCGGATCTCTTGCACGTCCAGTAACCTGAACCTCTATTCCCGATTATCCCTAACCTCTTCCTTTCGGGGCGGCCGCCTTTTGCTCTTCCTCGATGTGTGGAGCCCCTATCTTAATCTGATTGATCAGTTTCAGTAGAGATAAGTACCGTCTCTGGTTCCCGTCTAGTATCTTCCTTTCCCCCAGAAAGGAGTAGGCCCTTCGTTACTCTTAAAATCAGTTTTTAAACGTCACGAGTAAACTGTTTATGCTTGCGTTCCTTGATATGGAACTGGTAAATCTTTTCTATTGTATTGTTGTAATTGTTTTTCCTTAGCTAGAAAGTCTTTCTCCTGCTTAAATGTACTTAGTCACATCCAACACTGTTCCTTTAATTTTTTCATTCAGGGACCTTCCGAGACTTAGACCTCTTCATCATCCAAAAGCAGTTGCATAAACCTGTCAGGAGCTCCGTAGTCGCTTACCTTCTCTCCAACTAAGACAGAAAGGCAGACCTCTATTTTTTGTTCCTGGGTTAAGGTGATTCCTAAGACCCCAGGAACAATCCTTTTGGTTAATATATGCTTCAAGGCTTTGTACCTCCCACCAAGAGGCTATCTCTCTTTGTACAGATCATGTAATTTCTCTAAACGCTCGCTTTAAACATTAGGGCCGTGACTGTTCCCGCTGTATTCCAAGGCCTGGTTCAGAAATACAATCCTTAGCCTCCCGTCCAACCAATGACTAGTGTCCAAACCTATCGAAAGGGGGACCAGCATTACCTGTATAACATTACTAATAAACTACGACAATAAGGGAATATAAGTTTTAAAGAAATTCCCAATATAGTATACATGGAAACAATCCATAACCTACCCAACAAAATCATGTATTAAAACGTCCCTTTAATTATAATTATCTAAAAAAAGTGAAAAAGAAAAAATAAACAAATAACCATACAAAAAAATTCTAGCTCACGCCTAAAGACACAGAAGGAGTCGCCCCGAAAAGGGCGGGCCCTGTCCCGGAACCTACTCCCTATATATAAAATTAAAGCCCCTAACGCTGAAAAATGTCCCGACTTGTTTCTAGTGTCCCTCACAACACTTTCATCAGGGGACTTAGAATGGAAATATAAATTGCGTGGCAAAGTGGTCCAGAATAGATAAAGGACCAAAAAACATCAGTCCTATACTCCCAGATTTTGTCTAAAACTGTTGATTCAACCGCGAGTAATGTGAGGATTAATAGTCATTCCACCAAAAATAAAGAGGACAGTGGTATGATTGTCCACTGCAGACCCTATATAAACAAAGGAGATCAAAAAACAAGCGTTGAAAAAGTGGTAATGGTATCCACTCAACTCCTAGAGAATAATAAATGCGGCAAATTTCCCAGCACGTGTCAATGGAATAATATATATATTATATATATATATATAGTATACAAAAATATAATTCTGTCCCCAGCCAAGGACCCAAAAGTTTTTTCACCTCCACCAGATCAAAGAGGTATTTTTTTGTATATCAGGACAGATTAAAAATACAAAAACATGTGTATAATGGTGGCAAAAGTTTTAGTCCTGGGGATGATAAATTAGTAATTCTATGAAAAACAATGGTATATGAAAACCTTACCATCCGGTATTTTAAACATGTAATGAATACACTCCTCACACTATACCCAATAATCACCACAGATGTCAATAAAAATGACTGTTTCCCATTCAGAAGAATATCATGACTCTTAAAATAAACACTGGTAATATGGGATCCATACTACCATCCGTATTAAACCTGTAATGGATACACCCTCACCTATGGCCCATGTAAGTATTCACAAGTGTCAGAGAAAAACAGTTCCCTAGTCATAAGCATACCATACTCAAATACCACTCAATTTCCTGCTAGATAGAGATTAGCAATAATCCCAAATGGTTAAATGAACAGAAAAACTGCTCAAACTTCCGCAGGTTTATCATATACTCACAAACCGACACCGTTACAATGATGCAGCCATTATTGAAGATCCTCCAGACAGATTGATCCCCAAAACAGACCTATGGTGGGATCCTCTCTCCTCAGGTAAGAGGGGCACTGCAGTCAAAAGCGCACACCCGGCAAAAAAGTGGGGGGTTTTCCGGAGCGCCAAGCGCGCCGCCCGCACTTCTGGTCTCGGCGCCGCAGCCGGTCACATGACAAAAAACCTACCTTAACCCGGCAACCTGACAGATACACAAACCAGGGGCCCGAGACACAGAGGCAGCAGAAGTTAGCTGCGCCAAATTTTACACAAAAAAGGGAAAAAACAGTAAAACATGACGTCAGAACACTAGTAAAAGGGGAAAAAACGAAATGACGGAAGCAAGGATTTAATTTAAAATAACAGTCAGGAACAACTAGTAAATGGGATAAGGCTGAAATGACGGGAAAAAAGGGTTTTCAAAAAAAAACACAAAAATCCCAACCCTTCATTTTATCCTTGGGGGGAACAGTTTTGAGTCTAAAAACCACTCGTTTTTCCCCCTGAACAGCAAGGTAATATAAGTTCCATCTTGGTACACCCGTCTACAGAACAGTGTACAAGGGCTCAAGTTTTAAAAATATAGTTCAAAACCCTCTTTTTTATATTTGTAAAATGGCATAAGTTACACAGAATTGGTTTTTCACCCCCATCCAAAAGGGTTTAATCTACTGTAATATGACATAATTTATCCCATAGGCTGAATACCGTAGAAGAAAAAAAAAATCCAGATGCCAAAATTGCTGGTTTTGGTCATTTCACATCTCTAAAACAAATTAGAATGCAAAGTGATGAAAAGTTATATGTATCCCAATATGATAACAAAAACTACACTTCAGCTCATAGAAAATAGACAAGGACATGGCCGTTAAAATGGGTTTTTCAGTTTTTTTTTGCTTTTATACTTGGGTTTTTGTTTTTTGTTTTTTTAACTTTTAAATTGTTAGAATTTGAAAATCTTAATAAAAATTCTAATGAAATATAAAAAAAAAAATGGACAAAGTGAACAAACAAGAAAAGGTTATTGGTCACAGAAAATGGCGTCACAGCGCAAGAGTTGGGAAAGGTTTTTTTGTACCAAGCTGCAGAATACAGATAACACAATTTATACCAAAGAGTGAAAACTATAAAAAACTAAAACCTTCATATAAATGATGCAAGGACATTTTACCCCACTAAGAATTTTTTTTCTGGTTATGTAGTACAATCAAGAACCATAAAAATACACCTTTAAAACCCTTTGCCCTCAATACAGAAAAGGAAATAAATAAAAAAAAAAGTTATGGCTCTTGGAAAACAGCCAAATTAGAACTCTGGCTTTAATTATGCATCCATAGAATTATATGGGCTTGTACTGTACTCCCAAATTATAATATAGGGGCACAACTTTTTTTTTTTCACAAATAAAAAACTTGTTTGCAGCCCGTTACTGATGAAATCAAATTAACACAGGAGGCATCACATTGCAAAAAATGGGATGCCTACAGAACCATCAAAGGACCACTGGCCTATTGCACTTAAAAGACTCTAGGCACCTGGGTTTTTTCCATTTCATGTACCTTTTGTATTTTAGCAATTTAATTACCAAATGTGTGTTTGACAAGCGAGGTGTCAATGTTCAAATATCGCAGCAGGATCAGAGGACCCTATTACAAGCTCCTTGTTTAGTTTAGGACTAGTACATACAGTTCTTCTCATTTGCAACTGCAAGATAATGGAACATAAAATGCACATTAAAATTCAAGTATGTCCTTGACACGGAGAATATGACAGGGCCAATGAGGAATCCAGGTTATGCATATCGAAATAGACTCTCGCTCAACAAGATTATGCCACACGTTCGGGCACAGCGGTGTGCCGGCATTTATTCATGCAATTGGCAGTTAAAGTGTCATTGAAGTAGCAGCTGTAATCAAAACAAAAATACATTAAAGAATTATGGCTCAGTACAGGCGAGAGGTACAAAATGCAAAATTTTTTTGCTTCCTCTGTAGGGACTATTTGAAACTGCCAATCGAGGGGTTCTAGAGGCCATTTCTAATCAAGGATACAAAAAGGGGGTAGGTGGGGGGGGGGGGGTAGTTATAGGATTGGGGTTTTTGTAAAACATTGAAGTGGGTTCAATTGATTGTTCACCTCTAGAAAGCAAGCCACAAAGGATTTATAAACTATGCAAGGCTTTAAGGAGTTAGAATAACTCAACTGTAAACATTGTCATTAAATATTAAGTCAAATACCAAGTGCACGTAGTATTAAACTTGCAGCATTTCCCTTCAAACCAGTAACATGTTCCCCATCAATTCTAGAATTAAAGGGGTTGTCTCATCTCAAAGTTTCATAGGACGCATGAATGAAATAATGCTGCTTTGCTCTGTCACTTCCTGGTCAAGCTGTCTGTAATTAGCATATGAGCTCTGTGTATTCAGACTTCTGTTTATCAGTCTAGATTAAATAAATTACCTTCTCTGAGGTCCGGAGAAGCTTCTGAGCGAATGTAAACCGTAGAGTAATTACTGTCTTTTGTCTGAAAGATCAGATAACACACAAGCTCTCACAGTGCCGGCCGCAACCTGTGTGATGATGTCACTCCCTGCTATCAGATAGAACAAACAGCTAGGGATAAAGAGTACACAGGTCGGTCACTTGGAATCCAGAGAGCGCTCAGAATGTGATAAAATCACTTATAGCTCCTTAACAAAGAAAAAAGATGAACAAAGCAATATATTTGGAACACGTCTTCATTTAGTGTTCCCTACATTTTGAAAGCTATTCTTTGTAGTGAAACAACCCCTTTAAGCGCTGGCGTTTCATCATTAGGGCTGGTTCAGATTACGTTTTTGGCTTGCGTCAAACGTATACAAATTGTATGAGAAAGTATAGTTTGACATTCAAAAACTATAATGGGTCAAACAGTCAAAGGAGCATACTTGTGATTACTGTATGAAAAGGAAGAAAAGTCTCTTGTGCTCACCCCAGATACTTTGTCCTCCTTTGAATTCAAAACAGTGCTCCGTGTCTATTGTGATGCATGGAATACATGCCGGACAACAGGTGTAATCCTCAAAGGGCTCCAAACATTATAGCTTGTTCCAGCACCAGAAAAAAATAAAATAATAAACTTTATTCACATAAGGTTAAAAAGGTATGTCTCATCCTCTGACGCGTTTCGAGCACACACCTCTTACAGTGATGCCCGAGCTAAAATTTAAAAACCAAGCCATGACCATTGAACTCCAAAGGAAAAACTGGTTATTGATGTATGGTTTTTACAGTGCGGAATTTAGCTCTGGAATCACTGCTGGAGGACGCTACAATGTTTGGATACTTTTGACATCATTTGCATCCTTATACTGTATTTTTCAGGTTCAGAAAAGCATAGTATACTATGCTATTCTGTCCTGCAAAAAAGATGTGTATACTACAATACTTTTTTTTTTTGCACTGAAGTCTATGAGCGACGTATGCAAACGTCACGGTATATGTTTGCATGCGTCAAATGTATACTTGGGTTTCTTATCAGAAATCACATGAGAAAACATCCATTTTATAAGAAAGTATACTTTTTTGTTAAAAACCTAATATAAACATATGCGAACGTTATCCAATATATTTGACATATACATAAAAAAAAAAAAAGACGTACACAGTATACTTTGATACTCTTTTAGGCATATGTTTTAATAAATAAAACGTTTCCCCATAACGTATGTAAAAAACGTAGTGTGAACCTAGCCTTCGTTGCACTTGGGTAAACTTATTTACAGGTTAGGTTTAGATCATGTTTGTGATGTACGCTTAGAGTATATGCCTGGAGAGCTCCCAAAGTGCATGCCAGACATGTCCACACAGTCATGTGGTTTTACCACAGCAGCACCAGCTGGCACTAAAACTCATACAAACTTTAAATCCAGGGAACATTTAAACTGCATCACTACTATTTTTTCTACATGTATAAAATGGAGGTTTTTAGTGCACACTTTGGACAAATGGTGTATGCCCACGTAACACATCAAAGGAGTATATACATTATAGCCTCTGGAAAAACATGGCAGGTGAACCTAGCCTTACAGAACTTGAGGAGAGCACCACAAAGTCTTTCCATTTTCCAGCCTCCTTTAAAACATCTTGCAACACGTGGCTATTCCATACATGTACAACATTAAATCGCGGGATACCGGCCGGCTGCCTCCTCTGACCTACCGGACGTCTTGTCCGTTCCTACGTACCTCCAGCCTGGACATTTTTCTCATCTTCCACTGGATACCTTTTCGTGCATTTGTTACGCCGTTATTTGGCATCTTTATACTATTTATTACCACCTCAGCCTCCCTACCTATATAGATGTCACTTGACAAAGGCAAACGCCGAAACGTTGTTTAATTTTGACATCAGTGTCTCTTATCCACACAATACAACTCTGTATCTATGTAAAGCACTTGTTTAGTATGTTTTTTGACAAAAATGCACTATGTTTTGACACTGAAATGATCCTATACCCCTTATAAATAAATATTGGATTTACTCTACATTACCACTATGGTGTGCCGTGGATAAATTCTACTATAAGTCTGGCATCTATAGCCCTTTCCATGTTTTGCACCCAACATATTCCCCTCTTCTAAGGTGTGTGTGACCATCTACCTTCTAACTTTAAATCACAACTTGCTGTCATTTTCCAATAGCCCCCCCCCCCCACATAATTTTTAAGGAACAGAGATTAATGCGGAGGCAAGAGCACTCGGAAGTCACAAAGGGAGTTTAAATTAATCGGAAATCACAAATAGAGGTTAAATTGTTTGGGTTCTACTTCGTCGCCCCAACACAGGGGTATTCTAGCTTGTTCGAAGCCTCATATACTGAGGAGCACATTGCCCATTTCATTCATATTGCTTTGTTTTACTGAGAGCTTTTACAGAATATTAGGGGCTTCTTTGGAGCGAGTCTCACTGTAGTTCTGAAAGCATATAGTGGAATCCATTGTATTAAGGGAGTGCACCCCCCCCCCCCCATCTCTAAGGGCAGTGATGAATATACATGTGTATATATTGTAAGCGGTTGCCGCTTTGTGATCGCAGCAAAGTCCAATCAGAGTCACAGACAGGTTTTCTGGGTCCAAACACAGGTCCTTTTGTGTTCTACTAGCACAACAGGTATACAGAAAACAACGGATGCCAAAGATAAACAGTAGAGAAGAAAACACCTGCTTCTCTGAGGGCCGACTACACATTGTAGTTTCCCTCACTACACCTAATAGTCGTCAAGTGGCTGTATGAAAGATCCTGGATATCTCCAGTGAGTTGCTTCTCAGGCCAAACTCCTGTATAGCAGATCCCCCTCTTAGTCAGCTGACTTATAAAGGCCAGCCAAACCCTGGCCTGAAACATGGGGAGTAGGCACCCTCCCAACACTTTGCCTACTCCCGGATCGCCTGAAACAGCCATACTAACGCTAAACAGATGCCAACCACTTACTGTGACTGACATAAAGGAACGGCTCCTATCCCATCAAGGCCAGTTAACCTTGGTGACATGTCACAATACCTTTTTCCCAGGTGTATGCAAAAAATCTAGCTGGGTTGTACACACAATTATGGACCTTCCCAACTGCCGCCTTACAGTATATGTACATAGCAGCCAGTCAGTCATCACAGAGAGCATTACAAGCAAACGGGGAGAGCAGAGGGCACTACAAGTACAGAGTTTACATAGGGTCGTGTATTCAGCTGGCAGATCCACTTATAAAATTAATTCCTCAAGGCCATGATTTTTTTTTTTATACAGAACAATCTGAAAATGTTTTTTTTTGGGGTTAGAGCTAGATGACAATATAGTCTGCACAAATGTATCCTTTGTTACATCCCAGTAGATGCGGTCAATTAATAGGGCTTGCAGTGACTAGGATGTCAAGTTGTTTTCCGTCTATGCACAGTACAGGCAGAAAGCAAATCAACCAGAACTGGATGGGCAAGGCGGACTGGCAGCTGATGACTATTGGGACTACAGCGTATGCATTTGCTAATAAACACTGATTTCAGAAAAGCTACACAACAAAAAAAATAAAGCAGCAGAAAGCATGAATCAGGATCTTGATCACGTTATGCTGATAACAGATTCCCTGTAGATCTCTTAAGCACAGTGCGGTTGAAAATAGTGTTAAGCCTTGTTCACACTATGAAACTATGTGGATTCTGCATTGAAATACATGTAGTTTGTGAGAAAACAGAGTCAGCTTTTCTGACCCAGGATGTTTCACATAATCACTGAAGGCCATTGGTATGGTGCATGGAAATTGAGCTTAGTGGACACCTGGGAAACAGCAGCAACCCACATATAAAATACAAGTCTAGCCAACTTGTACTAGTATATTATGTTGCAGTGGGAGGAGAGATATTTCTTCTACCCACAACCTATTTACTAACAAAATACATTGGTATGGTTGTTCCATTGATGACATTGTCATTGTTTGGAAAGGAGAGGAATCAGAGTTCGAGAACTTTGTTCAGTAAAAATGAGAATAATTTAAAGTTAAAGGGTTGTCTCGCTACAAAGAATAGCTTTCAAAATGGAGGGAACACTAAATGAAGACGTTTTCCAAATATATTGCTTTGTTCATTTTTTTTTGTTAAAGGGGAGTAAAAGGGATTTTAACCTTCTTCCTCTCTGGTTTCCCCAAGTGCCCCGATTTGGTACCCTTCTCCCCTACTTTTTTGTTCTGAAACAGGGTGACATCAGCAACAGTCACTGCGGGCAGTGTGAGAGCTTGTGTGTTAGTATCTTTCTAACAAAAACAGTAATTTACTCTCTGTTTACATTACTCAGAAGCTTCTCCAGACCGAGAAGGGTAATTTTTTTTAATCTAGACTGAAAACGGGAAAAAAGTCAAATAAGGGGCTCTATCAAATTTACAGACACTTGACCAGGGAATGACAGAGCAAAGCAGCATTTTTCTTCATGCACCCTTGAAATTTTGAGATGAGACAACCCCTTTAACTATAGTACACAGGCCGCCATCAGAAATTTCGGGCCCCCCATACAGGTGAAATCTGGGGCCCCCCCCCCCACGTCAACCCCCCCCCCCCCCCCCTGAAACCCCCACCCCCCCCCCCCCACACCACCCCCCACCCCCCCCCCAAACCCCCTTAAAAACCCTCCGCCTTCCCCGCCCCCAAAAAGCCTCCCCCCCATTCCCCCCCAAACAGCCCCCCCAGCCCCAGTCTCTCTCCAACACAACACCCCCCACCCCACCTCTCCCCTAAACACAACAGCCCTCCCCACCCAGTTCTCTCCAAACAACAGCCCCCCCCCACCCCCTCTAACCCCCAAAAACGCCCCCCACCCCCCCCCTTCCCAAAACCCCCCCCCACCCCATTTACACAAAGAAAATTCAAAAAAGAATAAAACAAAAAGTTAAATTCAAAAAAACCCCCAAGAAAATTAATTTAAAAAGAAAATACAAAACCTACCCCAGTTCTTCATAAGCATCATGCAATCATTTTTCCTCAAGCATACACAGCATCCCAAACATGCAAGCACGCACGAGACTATTACTACAGCTACCACAATAAACACTGATTTCAAAAGCTACACAACAAAAAAAATAAGCAGCAGAAAGCATATCAGATCTTGATCACGTTATCTATACAGATTCCCTGTAGATCTCTTAAGCACAGTGCGTTGAAATAGTGTTAAGCCTGTTCACACATGAAACTATGTGGGATTCTGCATTGAAATACATGTAGTTGTGAGAAAACAGAGTCAGCTTTCTGACCAGGATGTTTCACATAATCACTGAAGGCCATTTATGTGCATGGAAATTGACTTAGTGGACACCTGGAAACAGCACAACCCACAATAAAATACAAGTCTAGCCAACTTGTACTAGTATATATGTTGCAGTGGAGGAGAGATATTTCTTCTACCCACAACCTATTACTACAAAATTACATTGTATGGTTGTTCCATTGATGACATTGTCATTGTGGAAAGGAAGGAATCAAGTTCAGAACTATGTTCATAAAAATGAATAATTAGTAAAGGTGTCCTCGCTACAAAGAATAGCTTTCAAAATGAGGGAACACTAAATGAAGACGTTTTCCAAATATATTCTTTGTCATTTTTTTTGTTAAGAGCTACAAGTGATTTTACACCTTCTGTGCTCTCTGGTTTCCCAAGTGACCGACTTGTGTCACCTTCTCCCTACTGTTTGTCTATAGCAGGAGTGACATCAGCACCAGGTCACTGCTGCATTGATGCTGTGTGTAGCTGATCTATTCTGACACAAGACAGTATACTCTACTGTTTACATTATCAAAGCTCTCCAGACTCAGAGAGTAATTTATTTAATATAACGATAAGCAGAGAAGTCGATACACGGAGCTCATATGCTAATTACAGACACAGCTACCAGGATGACAGCAGCAAACAGCTTATTTCATTCATGCATCTCATGAAACTTGAGAGTAACAACCCCTTTACTAGTAGTACACACAGGGCCGCCATCAGAAATTTCAGCGCCCCATACAGGTGAAGCATCTAGGCCCCCCCCCCCCACGTCAACCCGCCCCCGCGTCAACCCCACCCTCTGCCAATCCCATCGCCCCGCCCCACACACACAGCCTCCCCACCCCAGCCTCTCTCTCACACACACACAGCCAACACCGCACCAGCCTCTCTCTCACACACACACAGCCTCCCCAGCCCCAGCCTCTCTCTCACACACACACAGCCTCCCCAGCCCCAGCCTCTCTCACACACACACACAGCCTCCCAGCCCCAGCCTCTCTCCACACACACACAGCCTCCCCAGCCCCAGCCCTCTTCTCTCACACACACACAGCCTCCCCAGCCCCAGCCTCTCTCTCTCACACACACAGCCTCCCCCACACACACAGCCTCCACACACACAGCCTCCCCACCCCAGCCTCTCACACACACAGCCTCCCCACCCCATCCTCTCACACACACAGCCTCCCCACCCCCAGCCTCTCACACACAGCCTCCCCTCCCCGAGCCTCTCTCACACACACAGCCCATCCCAGTGTCACACACACAGCCTCCCCACCCCCAGCCTCTCTCACACACACAGCCTCCCCACCCCCAGCCTCTCTCTCACACACAGCCTCCCCACCCCCAGCCTCTCTCTCTCACACACACAGCCTCCCCACCCCCAGCCTCTCTCTCACACACACAGCCTCCCCACCCCCAGCCTCTCTCTCACACACACAGCCTCCCCACCCCCAGCCTCTCTCTCACACACACAGCCTCCCCACCCCAGCCTCTCTCTCTCACACACACACAGCCTCCCCACCCCAGCCACTCACTCTCACACACACAGCCTCCCCACCCCCAGCCTCTCTCTCACACACACAGCCTCCCCAGCCTCTCTCTCTCACACACACAGCCTCCCCACCCCCAGCCTCTCTCTCACACACAGCCTCCCCAGCCTCTCTCTCACACACACACAGCCTCCCCACCCCCAGCCTCCTCACACAGCCTCCCCACACCTCTCTCCTACACACACAGCTCCCCAGCCCCAGCCTCTCTCTCTCACACACACAGCCTCCCCACCCCCAGCCTCTCTCCCACACACAGCCTCCCCACCCCCAGCCTCTCACCCACACACACCCCTCCCCACCCCCAGCCTCTCACACACACACACAGCCTCCCCACCCCCAGCCTCTCACCCACACACACAGCCTCCCAAACCCCCCCACTCTCTCTCACACACACAGCCCCCCATGCCTCCTCTCTCTCACACACACAGCCTCCCCACCCCCAGCCTCTACTCACACACACAGCCTCCCCACCCCCAGCCTCTCTCATCTCACACACAGCCTCCCACCCCACTCTCTCTCTCACACACACAGCCTCCCCTCCCCAGCCTCTCTCTCTCACACACACAGCCTCCCCACCCCCAGCCTCTCTCTCTCACACACACAGCCTCCCCACCCCCAGCCTCTCTCTCTCACACACACAGCCTCCCCACCCCCAGCCTCTCTCTCTCACACACACAGCCTCCCACCCCAGCCTCTCACCACCCCTCCCACCCAGCCTCTCTCACACACACACAGCCTCCCCACCCCCCGCCGCTCTCACACACACACACAGCCTCCCCACCCCCAGCCTCTCTCACACACACACAGCCTCCCCACCCCCAGCCTCTCTCTCACACACACAGCCTCCCCACCCCCAGCCTCTCTCACACACACAGCCTCCCCCAGCCTCTCTCTCACACACACAGCCTCCCCACCCCCAGCCTCTCTCACACACACACAGCCTCCCCACCCCCAGCCTCTCTCACACACACAGCCTCCCCACCCCAGCCTCTCACACACACACAGCCTCCCCACAACAGCCTCCCCCCCCAGCCTCTCCACACACACACAGCCTCCCCCCACACAGCCTCCCCCACCCCAGCCTCTCACACAGCCTCCCTCCTCAGCCTCTCTCACACACACACAGCCTCCCACCCCCAGCCTCTCACACAGCTCCCAGCTCTCTCACCACACCCGCCTCCCCACCCCCAACCTCTCTCACACACACACGCCTCCCCACCCCAGCCTCTCTCACACACACACAGCCTCCCCACCCCCAGCCTCTCTCACACACAACAGCTCCCACCCCAGCCTCTCTCACACACACACAGCCTCCCCCCCCCCCCCCTCTCACACACACACACAGCCTCCTCCCCCAGCCTCTCTCACACACACACACACAGCCTCCCACCCCCAGCCTCTCTCACACACACACACTCCCCACCCCAGCCTCTCTCACACACACACACAGCCTCCCCACCCCAGCCTCTCTCACACACACAGCCTCCCCAGCCTCTCTCACACACACACACAGCCTCCCCCAGCCTCTCTCCACACACACACAGCCTCCCCACCCCCAGCTCTCTCACACACACACACAGCCTCCCCACCCCCAGCCTCTCACACACACAGCCTCCCCACCCCCACCTCTCACACACACACACACACAGCCTCCCCACCCCAGCCTCTCTCACACACACACACAGCATCCCCACCCCCAGCCTCTCTCACACACACAGCCTCCCCACCCCCCAGCCTCTCTCACACACACCCAGCCTCCCCACCCCCAGCCTCTCTCACATAGCCTCCCCACCCCCAGCCTCTCTCACACACATACAGCCCATCCCAGTATCACACACACAGACCCCCCACCCTCACACACACACAGAGCCTACCAGCCTCGGGGGTCGCTGGGGCTGCGTGGGGGGGGGGGGAGGGGGCTTTAGTGGGGCCCCACATTACCTCAGTATGAGGAGGGCCCGCGCTCTTTTCATACAGCTGCAGCAGCGTCGCTCTATCACTTCCTTCCTGTTCTCCAGCGTCTTGTGTGATCGCAGTCGGCCCCTCCTCCCACTGAAGCCCCACCCACAGGCAGAGAGGGGCGGGGCCGACTAATCACAGGAGACGCTGGAAGGAGGTGACAGAGGCTGCTGTAGCTGTAAGTAAATAGCGCCGGCCCCTTCACAGACGCAGAGCCGCGCGGGCCCCTCCTCACACAGAGAAAGAGGAGGGCCCAGCTGCTCCGGTCACAGCGCGCAGTGCGTGCATGTCATCAGCTGTGACCGGACTCGCAGCGCGGGCCCCCCTCAGCGTCGCCGGGACCCAGACATACACAGCGGCGCAGCACCGCACTCATCATGGTACAGGCCTGTTCTCTGTACTATTACTATGAAGCAAGGGGGTGGTACCTGCTGGTGGCGGCGGGCCCCCCTTGCTTCTCAGACTGCCCGGGCCCCATACGGGAGTACTGCCTGTACCCCCCTAATGGCGGGCCTGAGTACACACAAAACAAATACTTGTATTTTGGACATACAAGTAACAGTAGTGGATCTCATATAGAAATGGCTATATTGTACACCTAGTGCAGGAAACACTATACTATATACTCAGAGCAATGAGCCCAGCCATACAGTGATCTATTCTGGTTGGAGAGTTTATTACAAGCATAAAAAGGGCCTGTTTTGATCCAAAAGTATACTAATACCATTTGCAAGAAGCTAAAAGGAAATTAAGTTCACGCAGGTATCCAAAGTGGACTTTAAATAGGAAAAATATAGTTGTAAAGTTTGTCTCACGTCATCACAGCTGTGTCCAGGTTTCATGCACGCTCAGAAAGGCCGCCACCAAACGGCTACATAAAACTTAGACATTTTCAGCAAAATTTTGTATGTATAATAAAATATGAAAAGCTTTATTCCTCCATATTGAGACAGGAAACAAAAATAATGATGTCATGCTTACGCATTTCAAACTTGTCACCGCTGTGATGAAGCACCATTCTGCTTTGAAATGCGAAAATTTGACATTTTTATCTCCTGTCTCAATATGGAGGAATAATACTTGATGGGTTCTGTTGAATATATAAGGACTTTAGATTACACATGATGTAGAAGGCAAAGATAAAGAAGATTTATGACAATCAAACGACACTAAAGTAGGTCTGCAATATACAGGACAGTCGGTAGTAACCTTTCCCCCAGTAATAGAAGGACTTTTTAGGATAATTCAATGAAATCTACCAATTTAGCTACAGGATCCCTTTCTAGACAAAATCATCAACACGGGATACCGTTTTGTTTTTTTTAAGGTTGTAAAATATTGTGGTTTACATCACACCATGGAACATTTACTTGATTTCTCACACAAGATAGTAACAAGTGAGGACATCGTCAATGTGGCGTTTGCAATTTCATGCAGAAAACCCCGCAGGTCACATCAAGTGACAATAGATACACCTATTCCACCAAGGATTTTATAAATTGAAAAAGTGAATAGGTAGTATATGTGACGGAATCTATGTGACGGAATCCACCTGTTACAACATTAAACACCTTGGTTTCACCATCAGAAAACTGAAGAGAAAGATCGTTGAACATTTAGCACAATCTATAAGCACTGCGCATACGTGCAATTCTAGTGCAACATTTTCTGAATGTTTGAAAAAGAAGTTCATACTTTGAATGGCCGGAGCGTCCAGCTATTCCTCTCCTAAGCTTCATGCTTTGAATGAGATTGTCTTATACTATGGACTCGATAAGTATTCTGCCTATTTTCTATGTCTATTAGACACGTGTCATATACTACATTTTAACGCATATTAAAGGATAAAAATTTCAGCTTTGGTCAATTGCTATATTCAATATGTACGTGGGAGTTGGGAAACCCACATAGACCTATGGCATAGGCGAATACTAATACTCAATTTACAGGATTTCTCAAAGAAATAAGACATTTTCTGAATGTGCATAAGGCAGTTATGCATGAAAGCAGTAAGACTGTCTTTATTGCCTATAACAACCAATCAGGGCTCAGCTTGTATTTTTCCAGAGCACATTATGAAATGAAAGCGGAGCCCTGATTGGCTGCTGATGGTATTAAAAGAGTTAATCGCTCAATTGGGGAAGGAGATCGTAGAAAAAAAAAACTCCAATTCTTTGGGGCATGTTCACAGCTCAACGGCTGGACTAAACTGACCCTGGAAGCTGGCAACTCTGGCCTTTATGCTAACTGGGAAAAAATTAGCAGGTGCAGCTCATTGCTTGAGCAAAAGCTCACATACCCCCACTGCTAGGGGAACAAGTAGATGAAAAACTGCACACCAGCTTGACACCTGTTCACACCAGCATGCAGAAAAACCGCAGTATAACATGGGGAGATTGCACAAATGTAAAAATATCAATAAAACAACTACTCACACACTCTCACTGCATGACGGGGGGTGATTGCTGGTACTACAATTGCATATAATAAGGCGATACAGAAGTGTGCCATATATATAGATACGTGCGGTGCACCATGCTGGCTTACAACCTATTAGTGACACCCATACTATCAGATTAGGCGGGCTGCCCAGCACTTTCTAGGTGTCCAACACAAAACACAGGCACCCGCTGCTCCCCAGCACTGTTGGGCAGATAAAAAAATATGACATACTGGAAAAGTTTTAAATATGAGGTATTAGTTGGTATGGGGGCCCCAATACACAAGCTCACAGGCCTCATCACGGCTCTTCATGTCTTGTGAGTCCCTACACTAACAATTTACAGAAAAAAAAAAAAAAACATACAAAAACCCACATAGACCTATGGCATAGGCAAATACTAATACTCAATTTACAGGATTTCTCAAAGAAATAAGACATTTTCTGAATGTGCATAAGGCAGTTATGTACGAAAGCAGTAATTGCCCATAACAACCAATCAGACCTCCGCTTTTATTTTTCCAAAGCACTATATGAAATGAAAGCGGAGCCCTGATTGGCTGCTAATGGTATTAAAAGAGTTAATCGCTCAATTGGGGAAGGAGATCGTAGGAAATGCTTGCTGTATAGAGAAGCTTTTTGGATCCATAGATTAAATACCCAAATCCCACAGGGCATGAATTCTAAAAATGATGCATTAAATTATTATGACGATTACTATTTAACTTATTGCTCTCGGTTAAAGAAATGTGGTCACTTACATAGGGTTGTGAACATGAGACTGCATGGCTGTACATCATTAGTGCAAATTGTGCTTTTATGGTTTTTGTTACCTGTGTATTCTACTGGTAATACTAGTCCCACTATATAATGGAAATCCACGTCAGTTTATACTACGAACTATGGCCCACAAATACCCTGTTTCCCCTGAAAATAAGACAGTGTCTTATATTAATTTTTGCTCCTAAAGATGTGCTACGTCTTATTTTCAGGGGTGTCTTATTTTTCCATGAATAAATTATAGCATGCTATACTAGTGTGTGTATATATATATATATATATATATATATATATATATATATATATATATATACATACATACATACACACACTCACCGGCCACTTTATTAGGTACAGCATGCTAGTAACGGGTTGGACTCCCTTTTGCCTTCAGAACTGCCTCAATTCTTCGTGGCATAGATTCAACAAGGTGTTGCAACGATGCTCAATTGGTACCAAGGGCCCAAAGACTGCCAAGAAAATTTCCCCACACCATGACACCCACACCACCAGCCTGAACCGTTGATACAAGGCAGGATGGATCCATGCTTTCATGTTGTTGACGCCAAATTCTGACCCTACCATCCGAATGTCGCAGCAGAAATCGAGACTCATCAGACCAGGCAACGTTTTTCCAATCTTCTACTGTCCAATTTCGATGAGCTTGGGCAAATTGAGCCTCAGTTTCCTGTTCTTAGCTGAAAGGAGTGGCACCCAGTGTGGTCTTCTGCTGCTGTAGCCCATCTGCCTCAAAGTTCGCCGTACTGTGCGTTCAGAGATGCTCTTCTGCCTACCTTGGTTGTAACGGGTGGCTATTTGAGTCACTGTTGCCTTTCTATCAGCTCGAACCAGTCCTGCCCATTCTCCTTTGACCTCTGGCATCAACAAGGCATTTCCGCCCCACAGGACTGCCGCTCACTGGATGTTTTTTCTTTTTCGGACCATTCTCTGTAAACCCTAGAGATGGTTGTGCGTGAAAATCCCAGGAGATCAGCAGTTTCTGAAATACTCAGACCAGCCCTTCTGGCACCAACAACCATGCCACGTTCAAAGGCACTCAAATCACCTTTCTTCCCCATACTGATGCTCGGTTTGAACTGCAGGAGATTGTCTTGACCATGTCTACATGCCTAAATGAAACTGAGTTGCCCCCATGTGATTGGCTGATTAGAAATTAAGTGTTAACGAGCAGTTGGACAGGTGTACCTAATAAAGTGGCCGGTGCGTGTATATATATATATATATATATATATATATATATATATCAATCAAAGTTTAGAGTCACAAACCATAGGATATATGTATGTAAAGGACATTTTATGGCAGCTGCAGTGGCTTATCTCAAAGGATGGCAAATGTGACATGCTGGGACTTGTAGAACTAGAAGTTCCAGCATGCCCCATCAGCCATCCTGAGATGTGTGTGTCAGTATCATTGCTCTGTTTCTCCTCCCTCTTCCCTGTGTTACTTGCATGTACTTTCTATCTACTCTCCTTTGATGTCACCACAGGTCCTGAACATCCAGTCACATGACCTCCCGTCACAGGTCCTTCAACCCCCTAATGATTTCCGCTATGTCTTATTTTCGGGGGGTGCCTTATATTAGGGAATTCAACAAAATCTCTGCTATGTCTTACTTTCGGGGGTGTCTTATTTTCAGGGAAACACGGGTAGGAAACCTGTGCCATGAGGGAAAGAAAAAAAAAAAAAATAATAGCCTGTCCTTATCGACACAGTTTCCATATCTGGTAGACATAAAATAGATGTGCCACATTGAATGGGGCTAACCTGTGTCCATAAATGGGGGTATATCCGCTGCATGTAAAGTCAAAATACGTGGCAAAAATCTGAGGATATCAACAGAACAAACCAATGTGTGAACACGGCATAATTCAGATCCTGTTTGCTCTTTTAGAATTACAATTATTATAAATAAACAGCAGGATGCCCTATTCTTAGGGTTTTACTTGGAACTCTGATGACCAGAGGATTCTTTGGAGTTCTTAGCTATGACACAATATTTGACTCCAAAGGTCCAGCCCAAGACAACCCCATTCACAGTCTGTAATATGTTTACAGTATAGGAATCTACTGCTGGTGGGTGGTAGGGGAGGGGCTTTAAAGGGGATTTTTTAAATTTTGGTCTTTTTATTTTTTATGATGTTATTATAATTAAAATGGGAATTTTTAAGGTTAACAGACATTTAAATTTTACATTTGAAGTTTTATCTTTTATTGCGTGTGTTGTTTGAAAAGGGATGATATCTTTTCTTCTCAATAAAAATCATTGTTTAAAAAAAAAAAAAAGGAATCTACTGCATTTTTAACGAAAAACGTTTTGCACATTTGGAACAACTATGTAAAAAAGTATTTTAAAAAAAAAAACAAAAAAAAAAGGAGATGTGCCCCCGGGTCTGATAGATGGGACTGTACCCTAAAGGTATTGCTCGGTGCACCAAAGATATCATTCAAAAAAATGTCATTTGTACAAGGTGTGGCCAAAAGTATATGGATTTCAGGGGTGAAAACCACAGCATTGAAACCTACACGTAATAATCAAGATTTTACATACAGTACTGCAGCCTGGTGTTTTTTTTCAGCATGTAATTACATGTGACATTTGCTACACAATAAAGCTGAGCCATTACTGCCACGTAATAATGTACTGCAACAACGGCTTCATTACCAGAGCTGTAACTAGAATTCATCAGGAATGGGCAGCTCATCTTGTTGACAGTAATCTGAACTGTAATGCAAACAGCAGCATTATTACTTTTACTCAAGAAGCAATCAAGGGATGGATAGCAATGTCATATCAGCTCCTCTCCACACGGGAAAACCCACACAGAAGAGTTAGATAGCAGAAATGCATTTTTTCCTGTATTATGGAACAACATTTCAGCATCAAAGTGTTGCCCCCTCAGCCTCTGGGCCCTGGTACCATAGCAGTGGTTACACCCACAATCATGATTATAATCATACCTCTCAACTTTTGGCTAATGAAAGAGGGCACCAGATTCCCTTGACAGAAATATTGTGGAATTATAATATATTTATATATAATATATAAAATTTTAAATATATATATATATATATTAATTAATAAACACACACACCCCACAGTTTTCATGTAAATCAATGCACTTGGACAGGTTTTATTTACAAATCATCTGGTATGCAGTACATTTTATTGGTAAATTGCAACAAGTTATTTGATAATATATCAATTGTAGCCTAATAAGTAGTAAGCAAACAGAATATGAACTCCTTTTTTTGGGGGGGCAATAGATATTGGTTAAAGGGGTTTTGCCACGATGTAATATTGACGTGGGGGTCCCCAAAAAAGGGGGATTTTAAACACTTTTCTAAAAACATGTCATTTAAAAAAGTTTAAAGCCGTGAGATCTCAAGCCTGACTAAAATGCCCCTTTGTTTCCCGGGCAGTTGACTTAGAACGGACGGGACACTGACAGGAGCTGATCTGGCCGTCTTGCGTTGTTTGCATTTTTTGATGACAGGGAACCGAAGGAGTGGGAAAAGGGGCCCGGGGAGAAAAAAGCAGTGAATGAGCTGTGTCTTTTGTTAGGAATCCATGGTTGTAAAGTAAAAAATTGCAATCCTCCCGCTTTTCCCCCCCTGCCCCCCACCCCCCCCCCCGTGCTCGCGTGTGAGTTATCTTCTTCCCCGAGAATAAGAGGTAAAGGAACTCATTTCTTGGCAAAACCCCTTTAATGCTATGTTATTTATAAGTCAATAAGGGGAACATTTAAGAGGGTTGTCCAATCACAGACATTGATGACATATCAGTAGGATATCCCATCAATGTCAGATAGGTAGGACCTGCACCAATCTCAGGAAAGGCTCTGAAACTTCTTCATTTTGAACAGAGAGGTGGAACCTGCACCTGTCTCCAGAACAGACCCCTAAAACGTTGTTCTTTTTAATGAGAGGAAAAGTACAGCCAAATGCAAATGGATAGTGACTGCGCAAGTAACTCTCCATTCATTTCAATGGGAGTTCTGAGTCACTTCTCTGTTCAAAACAGCGAGTTTTGGTGACCCGTTCTGTAGACCTGGGACCCGACCTACCAAAAATTTTGGCATATCCTTTTTTATGTGCTTCAATGTTTTTTGAGGAACAATGCCTTTAAGGAGTAAGGGAATGGGTTCAAACATAGGGGTTGTCCCCACAAAAGAAAGGGCAATTGGGCAGAGGCGTAAATTTAAGTTGGGCCCCATGCAAGAAGGGAAATGCCCCCCCCCCCCTCCCCTCCGTACCCGTGCCTTTTTCAATTGATTTTTCCTTTGTGGGAGGGGGGTTTTGGGGGCCCCCCAGGCTGCAGGGTCCGTAGCAAAATGCTACTTTCCCCCCCTATGGACGCATGCTTGGGAGGGTTTGGGATAATGAGACCCACACCCGGACTGGTGAGCAGAAAAGTACAGCCGCTTACATTTCTGAGGCTTTGGAAACTTTTCTTGTTATTTCAATCTTTTTTAAATGATGGGCTACCCCTTTGCTAGGTGTTTTGTAAGAAAGGCAACAGAGAACGTAGGTATTTTTGTTCTAACTTCTAATAACCAAGAGCGGATCCTTAGTGGAAGAGAAGAATTTACTCTAAGGCTGGCATAATTAGTGGCGGGGAAAGAGGGCACCGAGGCTGGCAGCACTCCTCATGCCCCATGTGAATTTGTTCTTATTAGTGAGGAAGGGGTATTGTGGCTGGCAGCACTAGCTGAGGACTTCCATGGTGCCATGTCCCTGCTGTGGGAGAACAGTGTTGCTGTTCCTGCTACAGGGCCATGTAATCAGAGGTACAGGGGATTATAGTTTGGGTACATACAATTCTATGCATTCAGAAGACAAGCACCCTGGTCTATATTAAAGTTATGTGCATCAGGCATTACCTCAACGATGCATTTACGTCATGCTTGGCCAATAATCATCCCATATGTTTCCATGGGACTAACAGCCATGTTACAGCTCTGTGCACCTGCTGATTTCACAGATGGATGCACAGGTTCTCTCTGTTGGACTGCATCTGAAGTCATGGCACGCATCAAATGCTGTATTAAAGAGCAATGATTCTATAGGAGAAAAGCGGTCTACAGTAAGGTGCCTAATGTACTCCATTTTTTTTCTCTGAACATAATGCTATTTTTACAGCATACACCAATAAGCAGTATTGGCATGTAGTCGCAAGGATTCTTATTGGAATACAATTACATATACATCTTGTCGCGTCAATTTTAAAGGGGTTGTCTCACTACAAGGATTGCTTTTTATATTAAAGATTTTGCAAAAACAAGTCACTTTGCAATATGTGTCCATTAACAGTGTCCTACCTATTCCCAGATATCACCTCTTGTATGGGCTGCATCAGCTCCTCAGGTTGCTATAGCTACAGACCTGTTTGATCTCTTCTCATCGGCTGCCAGCACTGGTTGCTATAGCTACAGACCTGTTTGATCTCTCCTGATAGGCTGCCAGCACTGGTTGCTATAGCTACAGACCTGTTTTATCTATCCTGATAGGCTGCCAGCACTGGTTGCTATAGCTACAGACCCGGCTTCTACTGCAGCTTAATGGAAACCAGTAAACACGTCCCTTAATTCAAAATTAAACAAAAAAAACAGGACTTAGGTAAAATGAATCAATGTAGTGAGACAACCCCTTTAAGTTTAAAAAAAAAAAAAAAAAATCAACTAGATTTGCAACAGTCCTGCAAAACATACAATCAGATTTATTCAGCTATAGTATGAACACTAAAACATAGCCATATAAAGTTTTGTTAAACTAAGCTGGTTTTACCAGTCACGGTCAGACCCCAGTTTTTATTGCATTTTTTTGTGATCATAGAAAAAAAACAAAGCTTCATTTGCCACCTTTTTGGAAAGCTGCGATCTGACCAGAACATGGGAACTCCGCATCAATAAGTCAGCCTTATTTGACTTAAAAAGTTATAGGGAGTTTTAACCATGTGTGGATGAAAACGCAGCTGCTAATAGCCACATACCTTTCTTATTCCCAAACCAAAGCTCCATAAAAGTGGGTAAAGGTGATGCAGCAACACTATATCAGAAAAAGATTCATATTTGGGGTTATAACATGACAAAGTAAAATACGTACGGGGTATACTGAGAAAAAAAAAGCTTCACATTGGAAGTGAACCTTCCCTTAAATTTACATTACACATTGTCAGAAACTGAAAGTATATTCAAATGCTTTACTTTATGTTTATATTGTATACTTATGGTAGGTTCACACGGCTTATTTGAACCCTGATTTTTCAGCGCCCAAAGCAGCATCAAAACCTCGCCTGAAACACGAAAAACATCTGCCACTGAAAATCTGTTTCACATATGTAAGAAGGGTTGTTTCTGCAGTGCAGGCATGCATGAGTTTCTGCAAATCCTATCAAATCCCTGATGGACAGGGAAATATCTGAAATATAAATGCCACATGAGAAGTCGCCTTATGTTACACTGCAAGAGGTTTTGACAAATTTAAACGACTGCTGGAGGAACAGAACAGCGCAACTAAACGTCATAGAAATAAGTACTCGGATGAAAACAGTAGATGACCTTCTCAAGCCAAAGTTCACACTGCATCAGTTCTCCTACCAGTTCCTGCAGCATCCTCTTCTCCATAGGAAATGTTTAATTCAGGGCATGTAGCTTCTCTGAACTACTGAACATCACCTTTCTCCACAATCTACTGAGATAGCCTGGACTTGTGGGTGTGCCCCTAAGGAACTCTGAGAGCAACCACCACACTGTGAACTGGATTACTAAAAGTGGACATGGATCATATATCCGGTCTTCTGCAGTAACCATAAGTAAAGCAGGCTTTAGGCTCTGTCTACACTGCACAGAAAAACGTCCGTTTTTTCAGTGTTTTTCGTTTTCTAAAAACGCTGGAAAAACGACTGTAATCCTCTCCCATAGACTTCTATTGTAAACCCTCCTGCTGTCTACACTGAGCTTCTTTTTTCTGCTCGTTTTTTTTACTGGTCGTATTTTGCAACATGTTCTAAAAAACTTCAGTGCCGGGCAGAAAATGTGCTACAGGAGTCTATGGAAAGCGCCGGACGTCTTTTGGTGCGTTTTCGCTGCGTTTTTTGCCGCGATTTTTCAATGTAAAAACCCTCCCAGGAGACCCAAGTACTACCTATAATGGGTGTAACAAAGGTTATATCTGATCAAATTTGCTTACAAGTATCTGATGTGTTCCTTGTCTGGACCATTCGTAATAAAATGATCATGCTTTGGTCGCTAACGATTTTTGCGCAATTCATATTTTTTTCGCTAAAAATACATTTTTTTACAGATTTTCGCGCTAGTAGTTATCTCGCTTGTGACGATAAAAATACTTTTTTTACGGATTTAGGCACTAAAATCCTTTTCTTAACTTTATTAGCGCCAAAATATGTTATCTCGCTTCTATTGCTAAAAATAAGTTTTTTTGCGAATTTTGGCACCAGAATACTTTTTTTTATGGATTTTGGCACTAAATTCCTTTATTGAACATATTTTGGCGCTAATAAAGTTATCTCGCGTCGGACGCTAAAAATAGGTTTTTTTTACAGATTTTAGCACCAGAATCCATTTTTTTTTACGGAGTTTGCCTCTAAAATCCTTTACTGAACATATTTTGCCGCTTATAAAGTTATCTCGCGTCGGACGCTAAAAATACATTTTTTAAGGATTTTTGCGCCAAAATCCATTTCTTTTATGGATTGTGGCTCTAAAATCCTTTACTGAACATACTTTGGCGCTAATAAAGTGATCTCGCTTTTGCCGCCAAAAAACACGTATTTTACAGATTTCGGCGCCAAAACCCGTTTTTTGATGGATTTTGGGGCTAAAATCCGTATCTTTACAGATTTTAGCGCTAATAAAGTGATCTAGCTTTTGACGCAAAAAAAATAAGTTTTTAACGGAATTCGGCGCCAGAATCCGTTCTTTTAACGGATTTTGGTGCTAAAATCTGTATTTTTACAGATTTTGGCGCTAATAAAGCGATCTAGCTTTTGACGCAAAAAAATACGTTTTTTATGGATTTCGGCGCCAGATTCCGTTTTTTTACGGATTTTGGCGCTAATAAAGTGATCTCGCTTCTGACACTAAAAATAGGTTTTTTTTACGGAATTTGGCGCAATAATGCGTTTTTTGGGGGATTTTGCCACTAAAATCCTTTTCTTTACAGATTTTGACGCTAATACAGTTATCTTGCTGTATGGAAAGATAATGTGGGTTTTTGTGGATTTTGGTGCAAGAATCTGGTGCAAAATTTAATAAAGTAGTAGCACGCAGCAGCAGCACACAAAGGACAATGTGCGCAAAATGGCTACCGTGATCTAAAGGAAGTGACTACTTAACTCCACCTGTAGGGTGTAGCTTACATCCAATGGCTTAATTTGTGCATACATTAAAAGGCAGAGCAAAGACGCTCCAAAAAACGCTTCAAAAAACGCTCCAAAAAACAAAAAACGTGCCAAAAAACAGCCATTTTTTCAGCTGCTTTTGACAGGTAGGGGACAGAAAACTCAGTTTCATGAACGTTTTTAGTAATTCGTTTTCAGGTCGTTTTTTGTCCTCTGCAGGGGAGATAGAGCCTAACACTTCACATCACTGTTGTCTGAGCACTCATTATGCACAGCTATCTTTTCTAGCTCGTATGAGCATGCTTTGAATGGGAACAACACCACTGCCAGACTCTGAGAACAAAAGGATAGGGCATGTTACAGTCCATCCCCGATCCTCCTTTTTTCCAATGCCATCTGCCATTAGGAAGAGACGGAGGCCCCTGTACACATAAGGCTAGGTTCACACTGCGTTTTCCATGACGTTGCAGGTATCCGTAGATGTATCAGGGGAAACATATCCTGAAGGATACCACAACGTAGCCACGGCCAGCCCATACATCAATAGAACAAACTTGCTCTATTTGCTTACAGTATACACCGGGCATCCTCAAACTGCGGCCCTCCAGCTGTTGGGAAACTACAACTCCCACTGTTATAGATTATACAAATGCATGATGGGAGTTGTAGTTTCCCAACAGCTGGAGGGCCGCAGTTTGAGGATGCCTGGTATACACTTTTCTTGTGCAACACAAAAGCGCGTTCTACTGTGCTTTTGTGTCCCACAGGAAAAGCATACACCGCTGGCAAACAGAGCAAACATACTCCAAATTAGACTACATTTGTTCTATTAATGTCAATGGGACAGCCGCTGTATCCACAGGGGGACCTTTTTTTCCCTGATACCCCAATAGATATGTGCAACGTAAAGAATAACGCATAGCGAACCTAGCCTTAGATGGTCACCCAGTCCAGCCCAAATCAGTGACTATGTTTGATTGATAGTGCAAACTATAAGGGTATGTTCACACGGCTTATTTTGGGGCACATTTCGGCACGTATTTCATGGCGTACTGCGCTTAATACGTGGCGAAATGCGTCCCGTAATTACGGTAATCCATAGCTCTCATAGAGAACTATGGATGACGCCTCCTCTCCCTGCTCATACAATACGATCGTATTGTACACGCGGGGAGATAAGGGACATGTCAATTACTCGCGGCGAATACGCACCGCGAGTAATGACAGTCTATGGGGCCGGCGGGCTACCGCCCCCCCCACCCATTGCGAGAGTACGCGCGTATTAGCGCGGCTCCCAAACACCCGGCGTAATAGCGGGGTGTGTGTACTGTATGGCCCTGCAATTAGCCATGTGAACATACCCTAGACACCACACAAGACCTGTCATTTTAGAGATGCAGTGGCCCAGTCATGTAGTCAACAGAATTTTACCTTTGTCAAACTGAGCTCCTTGTAGTTGCTCATTTTTCCTGCTTTCAGCACATCAGCTGTATAATAGTTTAATTGTGAAAACATGTTGTTACTTTTTTATTGTTATTTTCATATATTTTTATATATTTTTTATATGTTTTTTATAAATTGTTGTAGGTGTGTTTACTTTTTTACTGTGCAGTATTTGTTAGTATCATAGAACACATTTTCTACTTGTATGAGATTTTTCAAAAATAGTGGTTGGAAGTGTTATAATATATAAAAAACTTTACTCACTGTACGAGCTGCCACTCCTCCAGCGCCCTCAGTTCTCCTAGCATTGCCCACAGGTTTCCCACTGATGAGCTCATATCCACGACTCATATGACATTTATGTGAAGTGTCAGCCGATCATCTGCTGTGCATGCAGACAGAGATCTGCCGATGATTGCATCACATGAACTATGGACGTGACGTCATTGGTTCAGGAGATAAAGAAGACTGTATCTACGGCAAGAATACACAAGTTTCTCTTGGTTACCGACTACTTCTCTCTGATTTTTCTTTTATCTTATTGCTTCAGGCTGTCGTCTGACCATGGTGAGTCACTCCCTACTGAGTCTATCTCGAGCACAGGAGCTTGTTTACCTTAGTTAATGGGGTGTTCTCACCATCAGGGGCGTAGCTATAGGGGGTGCAGAGGTAGCAGTTACTACTGGGCCCTGTAGTCTGAGGGGGCCCAAAAAGCCCTTCTGCCACAGCATTATCAATGGCACATGGTAACTGAGCGGCCCCATTTCACTATTTACACTGGGGCCCAGAAACTTCAAGTTACACCTCTGCTCACCATGCTATTTCACACAGCCAGCTTCAGACTCACACTTCCTGGTTAGGCTGTGTGTGGTTCTACAGCAGTGACTGGCATATCAGCTTTGCTATAAGACAGAACATAAAGACTAGGCAGGGAATGACTCATTGGGGCAGATTTATCAATAGTGTCTTACTTTTAGACAGTGTAAAGTTAGACTAGACAGTTTTATAATGCGCCACATTTATCATCGCGTTGATAAATCTGGTGCAGGTTAGAACTGTCTAGTCTAACTCTGTACCACAATTAAGTTGTCTTACTTTCACACCAGAAACGCAGACAAAATCTGGGCGCATTTTTGGTCGCACTTAAGCCACGCCCCTTTCCTCGTGAAACCCCTTTGTCGGACGAGGCGCAGAAGCGTCTGAAACTGTCTAAAACACATAGTAAATGTGGCGAAAAGCTGGTTTCTGGTGCAAATGGAGCCAGAATTCTGGCGCAACTGCTTTGATAAATCTGCCCCATTATGTTCAGACAGCAGCTTGGACCCGTGACAAATACGAGACCGCGCAGGGAGAGGTGGACGATACCCAAGAGAAACCGGTGTACATTCGCAAGCTACAAACTTCTTTATCTCCTGAACAAAGTAAAATCAAAACAGCAATGTATTTGGTAATAATCTTCATTTACCTTTCTTTACATGTTAAAAGCCAATCATTGTGGTGAGAAAACCCTTTTAATGACAAGTTTTAACCCCTAGAGCTCTGTAGTTTTATGCATTATAGATTATAAACCTATTGCACCCATGTGACAGTAACAGGAATAGCTAGGAATAGTAGAGCTGATATGCCAGTCACTGCTATAGAACCACCAACAGCCTAAGCAGAAAGTGAGAGCCTGAATTTGGCTATTGTTCTGTGAAACAGAAGGGTGAGAAAACCCCTTTAATCTTTGTACTTGTCTTATGTACAGTAATATTATTGACTCTTTTAAACAATGTATGTGGTATGTAACATGTGCCTCCTATAGGGACCTTTCACAGTAAATCTGGAGTGCCACTTGTTTTACATCCTTTCCTTATAAAAAGTGTTGAGAAAAGTGGGTGAGGTTTAGTGTATACCTCTCAATTTATTTGCCGCATTTCACGCATTTCACGCCAACGTAATTCAGTTTAAGACTAGAATATGAAATCCATGTGAGAGTGTTTAATGGGAAGGTTTATAATTAAACGTGTAATCATCTTCTTGCAATTCTTTCAATTCTGCATTTCTGAGTTTTTAAAATAATGGAATAAAGTCTCAGCTTTTATTTGAAGCCAAATGTGGAGTTTTATAATTATCTTTGGATTAATGTTATAGTTAATGTGGAGTTTTTTACAGACCTCCAGGGAAATTTGGCACATAACATTAGGGTATGTTTACACAGCATACTTGCAGTGTGTACTTCAGAGCGTATTTGTACTGAAGTATACACCTTAAATACGCTTGAGACATTGCTCAAGTACAATACTCATTGAGTGCTGTGTAAAATCATTGTCGTCATTCAGAGGACAATGATTTTGTGCTCTTATTTCTCGTAAAAGAGTAGCGCTATGAATGTTTCTGTGGCGCACACACTGCGTGCAGCAAGAACGCTGTTTGAACTCCCCCTTAGACATACGCGTGCTAGGATTACATTTATTAACCCTTAAAAAACCTGTGTAAAAGCAGGTGAGGTTGTACATGTACAAAGATTGCAAACTGAGTCTAATGATGGGCATTTTACCATCTCCACCATAGGCATCAATAAAATCAGCAAGAATTCTAGTTTTGTCCTGATAATTTATCTTCAGAATTACATAGTTACATAGTTAATGCGGTTGACAAAAGACATCTATCCATTAAGTTCAACCAAGGGTGGGGAAAAAGTGGGTGAAGGGAGGGAGACAAGGATTTTAAGCCCAGCCTCACCACTGGTTAATGCCCTGGAACCCACAAGGCAAGAACCAATCTGCTCCAGGGGACACCCCATCTATGACCCTGGAGCCTCCTCCAGCCAGGATCCAGAATTTTACATAGCTATATACGCATTCATATTCTTTTGTTTCAGGTAGTTATTTAAGCCTTTCTTGAAACTCCCAACTGTTCCTGCTGTGACCAGCTCCTCAAGCAGGCTATTCCACAAATTTATATTTCTCATAGTGAAGAACGCTTTTCTCCTCTGGAGATTGAATCCTTTTTTCTCCAGCTGAAGGGAATGTCCCCTTTGTCTTTTGAGGGGGCTTTACAAGAAATAATTTTTCCCCATACTTTTTGTAGGGACCATTTATATATTTATATAAATTAATCATGTCCCCCCGAAGCCGTCTTTTCTCAAGACTAAATAAGTTCAATTTTACTAACCTCTCCTCATAACTAAGATGCTCCATTCCCCTTATAAGTTTGGTTGCTCGTCTTTGCACGAAGATGCTCCATTCCACTTATTAGTTTGGTTGCTCGTCTTTGCACTCTCTCTAGCTCCATTACATCTTTTCTATATACTGGAGCCCAGAACTGAACAGCATATTCTAAGTGAGGTCGCACCAATGCTTTATACAGCGGTAGAATTATATCCTTGTCTCGCAAGTCCAGGCCTCTTTTAATATTTCTTGCTTACCTTAGAGGCAGCTGATTGACCTTGCATGCTGTTCTGTAGTCTATGATCTACAAGAACGCCCAGATCTTTCTCAACAAGGGATTCTCCAAGTTTTTCTCCCCCTAGCACATATGATGCCTGTAGATTATTTCTACCCAGATGGAGAACCTTACATTTATCCACATTGAACCCCATTTGCCAAGTGGATGCCCAAGCACTCAGTGTCCAGGTCTGCTTGCAATTTATGAGCATCTCCCATTGATTGCACTACCCTACATAGCTTGGTGTCATCTGCAAAAATAGAAACTGTACTATTAATCCCCTCCCCTATATCATTAATAAATACACTAAATAAAAGAGGACCCAATACTGAGCCCTGGGGCAACCACTCATAACCGGGGACCACTCAGAGTAGGAGTCATTTACCACCACTCTCTGAGTACGATCCAGCAGCCAGTTTTTAATCCAATTACACATTGTTATTTCTAACCCAATGGCTTCTAATTTACCCAATAAGTGCTTATGAGGGACAGTGTCAGACGCCTTTGCAAAGTCTAAAAACACAATATCCACAGCTGCCCCGCTATCCAGACTTCTACTCACCTCTTCATAAAAACAGATCAGGTTGGTCTGACAACTCCTGTCCTTAGTAAATCCATGCTGGCAATCACTTATAATATTGTTTTCTTCTACATAGTCCTGTATATAGTCCCTTATGAGCCCCTCAAACATTTGACTCAAATTGTTTGACTCAATATAATAACCACAGCTTTTATAAGTAATCACCATTTGTGAAGGTCAGGGTGTGACAGATAGGATTTTTTTGTGTGGCATGCTCCCCCCAATGGTGGCTACAGGTCAACAGAATTTTAGAACTTACCTCAGAAGACTCATAAAAAATGGAGTTCCATCCCACCTTTATGGTATGTTCATGTAGTGGAATGTAACACGGATTTCGATGCATGTACTCTGCCAGAAATCTGCATCCCATTACAGATTAATGGAATCCATGCTGCAGTTCACATTCTGTAGATTTTCCCCATTGCGGATATAAATTCTGTGCCACGGAAAATAGTAAGTGAAAAGTTTCTAATTGATGTGCGGACAACTCGCAATCTGGGACAGAAACAGCTTCAGGTAGACAAGATGTGGAGTAGCCCTAAACTGCTGTTACAAATGGGTTTCCACTTGCCGACTGGCACACTGAGAGCTTGAGTCTTGTGCTTTGCTTGCATTCTGTTTTAGTATCTTGCTCTACATATTTAGCCTTGTTTAGTCCTGTTTGGGTTGTGTTTTCTGTGCCGAGCTAGTTAGATTCTTGTTTGTCTTTAGTTCTATGGTTGCTTTAGTCCTGCCTGGTGTCAGTTTTTCAGGGTGTTCAAGTTCCGAGTTCTCTTTAGTAGAGACAGATTTTGGGAAAGCCCATCATTAGGGTCAGATCTAGCTTGGTGTCTTGGTTCTGGATTCAAGTCATTTACCATTATATCTCCTTCCCTGCCCTTGTCATCATCTGTTTTGCTGTTTTTCATCTAATGGTAAGTCCCTACATTTTTTTTTTTTCCATAATATTTTTATTAGGAATTTTAAATGTTAACAAACATTAATCCCAACATGGGATCATCAATATGAAAACAAGCAAACAGAAAGGGGGTGGGGAAGGGGGAAGACAAGTATAGGAAAAGGGGAAAGGGGACGTTACAATTGGAGGACACTTGATGAAGTATATCACAAATGTCACATTTGACTAGTTAGCACATTATACACTACGAGTTATCTGGAACATGTTGAAATGGGAGGGGTGGTGGGGCAATAGGGGATTGCGCTATCATGCACAACGCTCGTCACAGAGATCTCCATTAGGATCAGTTCTAAGTTGCTCCTCAGGGTGTGCATACATAAGTCCATGGGATCTTCCCCCTCTCCATTTGAGAGTCATCCAGCATATTTTAACTTCAGATATAGAGTTGGGTGACGTAAATAGGAGACTTCTGCACTTCTACTGGTGCAACTCGCGTTGGCAGGACTGTCAATCCCATATGCAGACCCAAGTAACCAGATCAAGGATAAGTTTAGACTAGGCGACTGGGATCTAGGGAATCGGTGCTGATCTTCTGGTTATGGTGTATCTATTGCACGCAGATTGGTGTTTTGATACAAGTCTCCGGGAACGAACATCCGTGAGTTCCCACATTATGCTTTCCTGGTTTACGTTGCGCGTGGTTCAATAAGTTCCTAGTCTCGGAAGGAGCTCATATCTCGAGAAGACAGAAAGTCCGGTAAGTATGGGGTGTGTTCCACAGTGGCTCGCGTAGGGACACAGCCGTCCGCATGTCGTGTGGGATGAAGTGTATTCACCTTTCAGGTTATGTTTTCCAAGACATTGAGTTAATCAAGGTGGCATAGAGTGCATATCAGTAGGTGAGGACAATGCCTGTGTTGAGGGTCTGCGAGAATGCACACAACAGCATCAAACAATAAACAAACAATTAATCATGTTGACATTGTAGATTTGAACCATTGGGAGGGGTAGGGGGGTTAGGGAAGGTAGGGATGTGTGGGTAGGGGAGGAAGGGAAAGGAAAGTAGGGACTCGTGGAGCCGCCCATCACCTCCGGTTTGTCATATATGCAGTGATATTGAGTAAGTCTGTCTTGTATATTATTGGGTCATATTTCCAATTGTTTGTGCAAGGCACCATAATGTAGAGCCAAAACATTCTCTAATGCGTGTTTGAATGTGATTTGGTAAAATACTTATGATAGGTTGCCAGGTAAGGAAAAATTGTTCTACTCTGCTTTCTTTCTGCAGAGCAGATTCCACCCAGTCCATTCGAAGCAAGAATGTCAGCTTTTCTAGGAAAATTCGCAAGGTGGGGGGCGATGGACCTATCCAGGTTTGAAGAATTGTTTTGCGTGCCGCTGCCGCAATATAAAAAAGTAGTGTTTTGGTATACTGAGCAGCCTGTAGTTCTCTGTTCTGTAAAATGCCGAATATAGCCCATTGCGGGGTCAGGTTGATGGCATGTTTGGTGTGGGTTGTCGCAAATTGCTGTATGCGGTTCCAAAATTCCTGAACGGCCGGGCATGACCAAAAGCAGTGGTATAGTGTTGCAGCTCTCTCTCCGCACCTGGGGCAGGTGGATGTAGGGCAGCTCCCCATAAGGTAGCGGCGATGGGGTGATAGATAGCCTCTATGTAGGATCTTGAGGGACATCTCCCGGTAGCTGATGTTTGGTAGGTATTTAGCTGCCCTTGAGGTCGCCTTTAATATATTCTCCACCGTTAAGGTTGGTATATCCTCTCTCCACTTGCATAGACCCCTCGCCCTATTCTCGTATTGAAGGGGGAGTCTCAAATAAGCGTAATAACTCGAGATACATCCCCGAGAGTTTGCATTGTTTAGTAATTTTTTAACTAGGGGATCCTCCCAATCTGAGCGGCCCAACCTCCTGATTATTTGGGATGTATAGTGGTGAAGTTGCATAAAGTGAAATGGATGTGATGAAACACAACTAAATTTGAGACAGGCTTGGTTAAAGGTGAGAGCCGTTCTCTGCTGGGGGTCCACTACATCCCCCAAAGATCGAAGCCCAGCAGTGAACCATCGTCGAAAGATTGGGTGTGGTTTCCCCGACTGAAAGGCTGGGTTTTGTACAAAGGTGAGGGCAAGTGAGGATTCTTCCGGCAGAGAGAGTTTTCTTCGCGCTAGTCGCCACGTCTTCCAGGCTGTGATCAGCAGCGGATTTTCCTTTACCATGGGCGGCAGGGCGCTAAATGGTAGGTGTAGTAGGTTAATTAGCATTATATCTGGACAGAGATTAGCCTCTAGAGTTGTGGGCGTGTACTTCTGGGTGCCTGAAATCCAGTCTTGCAGTATGCAGAGATTGGCCGATATATTGTATAGCTTGATGTCCGGGAAATTAATCCCACCATTAGTTTTGCATTGCTGCAATATAATTAGGGGTATCCTGGCTCTCTTCCCCTGCCAAATGAAAGTTCTAAATAATGTGTTTATTAGTCTCTCGTCTCGTGGGCGAATGGAGATGGGTAGGGTTCGGAATAAGTACAGCAATTTAGGGAATATTATCAGTTTCAGGAGATTGGCCCTGCCAAGAAAGGAAAGAGTGAAACCCGACCATGCAGACAATTTGTTGTTTAGAAAGGTCATGAAAGTGCTGAGATTTGTGGTGTACAATTTGGTTGGGTTCTTAGTAATTTGTACGCCTAAGTATGATAGGGATTGGGCCTGCCATCGTAATGGGAAGGCGTTAGTCCATAATGGTCTTTGTGGGCCTGTTAGGAGTAAGGCCTCTGACTTATCTATGTTCACTTTGAACCCAGATAATGCCCCCTTAACTTCTATCTCCTCGAGTAAGTTCTGCAGGGATGTCTGTGGGTTGGATATATAAAGTAAGAGGTCGTCTGCAAAAGCAGTGAGTTTTATTTCTTCTTTACCTATATTGATACCTTGATAGCCCCTCCAAATTTGAAGGTATCTCAGAAAGGGGTCTAGGGCCAGGTCAAATAAGAGGGGCGATAGGGGACAGCCCTGCCTAGCTCCTCTGAAAAGGGGTATGGGAGGAGAGTTAACACCGTTGACCGTCAGGAAGGTGGATGTGCGTGTTTGTATTCGTTGCAAGAAGGTTATAAAGTTATCTCCAAAATTCCTGACACGCAAGGATGTGTTGAGAAACCTCCAGGAGACCGAATCGAATGCTTTCTCAGCATCCAGGCTGAGAAGCATGGATGTGGGCATTTTATACAGTGTCCTACATTTATTTTTGAGGCACGCTTTGCATATTACTTGCATGCGACTGCTGGTTGGCTGCATTCTCTTCAGTTTGTCATCTGTGTCCATCAGCGTCAGGACCGGGACAAGGCATTTTGGTGCCCTAGGCAAGTACAGCCAATGGCGCCCCCCTCGCGCCCCAAATAATTGCACCCCCCCCCCCCCCCACACTGATTCAGCGTCATTACACATATAAAGAGAAAACCCACCGTAGAAATCCAAGGGTATTGCCTCGAAATTCTGCCAGCCGACCCACAACAGATTTCTCAAAAAAAAAAACATCAATCATGTGAACATAGCCTAAGAATTTATTGGAAAGTTTCTAGGTGGAGAACAGTGGTCCCTCAAATTTCTTGAGAAATGCCAGATTGCTGTTATCAGTGCTCCCGCACGGCAGGTAACGGGCACACTCGTGTCTCTACTCGCAATTCCCAGTCCCCTCAACTGCACCCAACTCTGTGCTCTCCTGCCGACTCAGTAAAATTTAAAGGTCCAGCGTGCCAGTGATTTGCTAATCACCAGGCGCTGACTCAATTTAACCCAGCCTCTTCCTCCTTGTCCCCTCGTCCTTGCCAGATCTATGTGCCAGTTTAGCCTTAGAGAAAGCGATCTTTGCCTGTCTGCCTCTACCGTGTTCCTGATCTCCTGCCTTCATCCCTTGACCATGCTTTGCCTGCCGCCTGCCCTGACCTTCCTGCTTGTCCCCGACTACGAGCCTGCCATACAATTCTGTACCTCACTACACCTCTACCGTCACCATAAGCAAGTTGCGTCAGGAATAGTGACCTTGGGATCTCTTGCCGCAGAAAGCCCAACCTGACTTGCGTCAGGCTCTGGTGAAAACTAGGGGCCCCTTGGACTTTGCTCCCTGACGCAGCTTGCACCACCACTTGCGGAGGTCCAGTGGATCCACTACCAGTGGTCCTAACAACCTACCTGCTCTTTGATATGCATCAAATGGTAGTTCCTTGTAACAGAGTTTGAAGGACAAAATTAAGCAACATAGTGACCATGTCTAATAGACACACTGACCTTCCTCTTATAATCCCTAAACCCTTAGGCCAATCTTCCAGTCTCTCAGAATTAGCATTACCATATGCATATGATTCTTGTATTATAAGGCCATGTTCACACGGCTTATTTTGGGACGGATTTGGTCCCGTATTCTGCGCCGTACTGCGCAAAATACGGCTCAAATCCGTCCCAGTCATTACAGTAATCCAGAGTTCTCATAGAGAACTATGGATTCCATCTCTTCTCCCCGTCGCGAAATACGGCGAGCGGGGAGAAAGTGACATGCACATTATCCCGGCGGGATACACGCCGTGGATAATGAAAGTCTATGGGGCCAGCGAGCTGACGCCCCCCCCCCCCTCCTGCTCCCACCCCGCCCCCGTACACACGCCGTAACTGCGGGCGAAATCCATCCCGCAATTACGCCGTTAATAAGCTGTGTGAACATAGCCTAATAATTAAAATATCTGCCCTTCACCACTGTTGTCCTTTTCCCCATTTTCCAGCATTCCACTTATCTCAGGCCCTGTACTACCCCCATTTTTAACCTTATGATAATCTTGTGACAGCACATTCATGGTTTATTAAAAAAAATAATAGTTACAGAAAACTATAAATGTGAACATCTATCCACTGAAAATGGATCAAAAATTGATGGGGGTCCCAGCCGACAGATTCCTCCAGTCGTATTGTTATGATGTACATGACTGACACATCATAGAACTATCATCCATATTATTCATTTAATTGTAAGATAATCATAGCACTCAATTCACTTTTGTCTTTTAGGCAACATCGTTGTACTTTGGTCGACCTGCAGAACAACCGTCCTGAAATCTGTGACCAACCGCTTTATGAAGAACCTTGCTTGCTCTGGTATCTGTGCCAGTTTGGTGTGTGTGCCTTTTGACATTGTGCTCAGTGCCAGCCCACAGTGTTGCTGGTGGATTTACACTCTACTCTTCTGTAAGACCATCAAATTCTTGCACAAAGTCTTCTGCTCTGTGACCATACTCAGCTTTGCTGCCATCGCTTTGGATAGGTAAATATCGACTTTTGTCATCTGTATAATCTTCAAAGAAGCTTTATAACTATTAATTATACATATGTTAGCATGCTAAATTTTGCAATACATTGTTAACTAAATCAATAGCTAAACTTTTCAAGTGGAACTCGAACCTGGACACTGAATTTTGATGAGTCTTCTTGTTTACCAAGTAGCATTGGTGGTTTACAATGCTACTAAAGGAATTGCCATGTGTGTGGGTTAGTCCCACTGTTGCCCTTGTAGCACTACTCTAGAAACAGGGGCATTCTTCTATATGATGCATTTAAAGGGGTTGTATCATTACAGTAAATGGTCTTCAGAATAAGGGGACAGTAAAAACAAGCAACTTTGCAATTGGATGTCATTTGCAAAGCTGTCGTGTTTTCACGGTCTCCCTTATCCTTCGTTTTGTGTAAACACTGTTCCCCAGTGCTGGTCGGATTCCACCTCCTTTCATTTCATTGGCTGACGGCTCTACTAATTTACATTCTGTCTGGCCCCCGGTCGTATTCAAGGGAGCGTGCATTCCTGCCTCTCTCACTCAGAATAAGGGGCTGGCACCATTTCACTCTGTATAGCCAGCAGCTGCACAGTAACACTGCAGCTGCTTCTACAATCAGAAAACAGCAGAATTGTGCCTCGGTGCCTAATGCTGCTGCGTATAAACATAGAAAGGAGACGGATCTGTGCTGCTCTGGATGAGTTCATAGAAGACTGGATTCAACTGTAACAAACCTCCAGCTGTGAGAGGAGAAGTGATCAGTGCTCTGAGTTCATAGAAAACTGTCTAGACTGAATGCAGGGCTGTGGTATGTAAGCGGCTCTTACAAAATAAGACTGCATAAGGAGAGGAACGACACAGTGACATGTGGACTCAGACAGAGAGGGGGGGGGGAGAGCAGGGATGTGCTATCCACTCCCACTGATCTCAAACAAACACACTGACTCGGGAGCGGGCACGAACAGTGAAGGGGGGATGATGTCATCCCCCTTCAGTTAAGAAACACTCAGCTGGGGGGGGAAGAAACGCCCCTGGATTTGAGGAACTGAGAAAATGAAGCTACAAGAAGACAGCCGAACTGATGAAGCGATAAATCCCCTTTAAGTGGAATTCTCCTTTAAACATTATATTAGACAACTGCATTATCAGAAATGACCTAACATAATGTTATTATTAGAATTTATTATTTATAGATTCATACCAGCAGAGGTGAAAGGAATCCCCACATTCCAAAGATTGCTCTGTTGGCCGGTGCCATTTGCAGTAGCTTGCATTATGTGAATAGACTAATTAAAAAGTCCATCCTCCCAGTCTTAGTGAACAAACTACTTGTTGAATGCAGCCCACTGTCAATAATATTTCAAGCAACTCCAAATGGAAGCGTTATTTTAATACTAAAAAGGACACAATATTATGCATAGTAAACTCTAGCCAGCATTTGCAATATCTCTGATTAAACCTACATATGAACAGTAGCAATTGAATTCTAGCAGGAAAGAAACAGTATTCACCTTTCCTGCCACTATTCAGGTACCGCTAAAGTACCGGTGCCCCCCACCGGTTTCTCACTGATGATGCTCCTGTGACACTGGGCTCAGCACTCAGGTTGCAGCATTATGTGAGCCATGAACATGAAGCCATCGTTGCAGGGACAGCGGGGGACACTGAAGCTTCAGTGGTGCTTTAACAGCAGCAGTGGGTGATGTGCCTACTTGTTTTTTATTTAGTGCTGTGGGGGCGGGAAGAAAGTTTTTAAAAGTACAGGCAGTCCCCGTGTTACAAATGGGATAGGGACTGTAGATTTGTTCTTAAAGGGGTTTTGCCACGAAGTAAAATTGACGTGGGAAGCTTGCAAATGAAATAACAAACATTTTCACTATTCATCATTATTAAAAATTCTGCACTGTTTTTGTTTTAGCTGCTCTTTTAGTGATCCATTGTTTACAGCTCGTCTCCAGGGGATACGACCAGGGCTGAGAGCTCAGACATCACTCCTCCTCTCAGGCAACTACTGAGTGTTCAATCCCAGGTGCTGTCATTCTACTCCTGTTCTCTGTACTCCTAGTAATTAGTCAAACAGTACAAATAAATAAAAAAAAAAAAACAGAAACCTTAATCAGGTTTGTGCTTTGATAAAGAGAAAAAACCCACAGGTTTGGTTCCTGCAGAGATCTGAACCTAGGATCCTTGTGTCGGGAGGCAAAATCTTTACCTCTCAGCTACTCACAATGCTTTACATAAACAGACCTTTCTTTGACTACAGAGAGGAAAGTCCTGGTGATGTCATCCTGCTGAGTCACATGAAATGTAATTCAAACAAATCACTCACGCCCCCTTCTGAGCACACACAGCTGAAGAGCAGGATACAGGAGGTATGAAAGGAGATCGTGGCAAACCCCCTTTAAATTGAATTTGTATGTAAGTCGGAACAGGTATATTTATTAAATGTAACTCCAGCCCAAAAGTGTTTTTTTTAGTTTTGGATAGTGCAGGGAAGGGTTTTTACATTTTTTTTTTTCTGTCTGTGCCGCTGTTAAGCTCAGACATCACTCCTTCTCTCAGGCAGCTACTGAGTGTTCAAACCCCAGGTGCTGTCATTCTACTCCCGTCCTCTGTACTCCTTAGTAATTAGTCAAACAGTGCAAATAAATAAAAAGAAAACCTCAATCAGGTTTGTGCATTGATAAAGAGAAACAAAATCCACAGGTTTGGTTCCTGCAGGGCTTTGAACCTAGGACCCTTGTGTCTGGAGGCAAAAACTTTACCTCTCAGCAACTCACAATACTTTATATAAACAGACTTTTCTTTGACTAGAGAGAGAAAAGGCCTGGTGATGTCATCCTGCTGAGTCATATGATATGTAATTCAAACAAATCACACACGCCCCCTTCTGAGCACACAGAGCTGAAGAGCAGGATACAGGAGGTATGAAATGAGATCGTGGCAAACCCCCTTTAAATTGAATTTGTATGTAAGTAGGAACATGTATATTTATTAAATGTAACTCCAGCACAAAAGGTTTTTTTTTTTAGTTTTGGATAGTGCAGGGAAGGGTTTTTACATTTTTTTTTGCTGTCTCTGCTGCTGTTAAGAGGATTTCACCTCATTTTCACCTGCTGTGCTGCTGTGGCATGCTGCAACTTGTCGTTCCACAGCTACAATCTGCTGTGGAACATGGAACTACAAGTGCCAGCATTCCCCATAAGTCTCCGTTTGTAACTAGGGGACAGATGTAAGTCGGAACGGTGTAAGTCGGGGGCTGCCTGTATTGGAAAACCCTTCCACTCGAACAGCATTGATATTCCTGAACATTTGCTTAGGACTGGGATTTAATTAGGACAGGGTTGAGGATCCTGAGAAAAATTTCCCTGATGATCTCTGAAATTCTAATTTAATAATGGCAGTTTAATTGGTGTCTTTGATATTATTGAGTTAATAATCTGTCTCTTTAATATAAGTCTATGTTTTAATGTCATTGCAGGTATTACTCTGTGCTGTACCCTCTGGAGAGGAAGATATCAGATTCCAAGGCTAGAGACTTGCTAATCTACATTTGGACACATGCAGTTGTTGCCAGTGTCCCGGTTTTTGCTGTGACTAACGTGACTGACATTTATGCAATGTCCACCTGCTCCCAGTCTTGGGGCTACTCTCTGGGTCACTTGATATATGTTTTGGTGTACAATGTAACCACTGTTTTAATACCTGTTGCTGTGGTTTTCCTGTTTATGCTACTGATACGCAGAGCACTCAGTGCAAGCCAGAAAAAAAAGGTGATCATAGCAGCTTTGAGGACCCCACAGAACTCCATATCTATCCCATATGTTTCCCAAAAGGAGGCAGAGTTGCATGCTATGCTGCTGTCCATGGTCCTTATATTTATTCTCTGCAGTGTTCCCTATTTGACAATGATTGTCTATCGCACTGTGCTCAACGTTTCTCATATCTCAGAGTTTTTAATGCTTACTGCAATTTGGATGCCTAAAGTTTCACTTGTGACCAATCCTCTACTGTTCTTGACGGTCAACAAGTCCGTGCGCAAGTGTGTTTTGGGTACCGTCGTGCAACTCCATCGTCGGTACAGCCGTAGGAACGTGGTCAACCTAGGATCAGTGGCAGAGGTGAATTTGGAGCCCAGTGTTCGCTCAGGAAGCCAGCTTCTGGAAATGTTCCATATTGGACAGCAACAAATATTTAAATCTGTTGAGGATGAGGAGGATAACGAGGTCAAGTCAGAGGCATCCAAAAGCTACAAACTGAAGGAAACTACGGCCAGTACCAGTCAAGAGGTAGAACAAACTTTGGTTCAAAAGTTAATTCCTCAGAGCACAGAATCGGCATCACAAGTGGCCCCCGTGATGCCTACTGAAGCCGAACTGCTTAATGACAAGTACGCCATGCAATTTGGATATGGGCCTTTTGAGTTGCCCCCACAATGGTTGTCTGATAAAAGGAACAGCAAGAAACGTCTTTTACCTCCTCTCGGAAATACCCCTGAGGAGCTCATTCAGACCAAACAGCCCAAATGTAAGCCTGAACGCAAAATAAGTCGGAACAATAAGGTTTGTATTTTCCCAAAAGTGGACTCCTAGCATAGCCTAGTAACATAACCCCAAAATGATCCTATGGATCTGAGCTCCAGTTTTGTAACATATGCCAAATACTCTACACGACAGGAAGGAAATGCACAATCAAAGTGTTCCTTATTATGATGGACAGTGTGCTGTGGTGGATTTCCTTGTGTTCAACTGTGACAATTTAGAAAAGATGGCTTCAGACTCCTGTGGTGCTGGAAAAGGGTGCCAGTTACTCAGTTTCAGATATGCTGACCCTTTCCGCTCTCCTTCCATCGATGCTTGACATGAAAATAAGAGAACTTGAGTGGTACTTTCCCTATGTATAAATTGTCATCTCACAATACAGAAGCGCCTCAGGTTAATTTTCATGTGATACAACAAACTATGACTTATGACAGTAGCTTGTGCTTTCAGTGGTGGTACTAATTGCTGTCCCTCGGTTTGCTGCTTAGCTCCATCAGTTTTCAGTAGATCAAGCCCATTTCATTTTTACAGATTTAATTCCGGTGGCTTCAAACATAAAGATATAAAAAAAAATTTTTTGGGTGAAGAATCAACAACAAGTGGGACACAATTGTGAAGTGGAGCAAAATTTATTGGATATTTTAAACTTTTGTAAGAAAAAAAAATTGGGGCGTGCAAAATTATTCGGCCCCCTTAAGTTAATACTTTGTAGCGCCACCTTTTGCTGCGATTACAGTTGCAAGTCGCTTGGGGTTTGTCTCTATCAGTTTTGCACATCGAAAGCCTGAAATTCTTGCCCATTCTTCCATGGAAAACAGCTCGAGCTCAGTGAGGTTGGATGGAGAGCGTTTGTCAACAGCAGTTTTCAGCTCTTTTCAGCTCTCTCCCACCTCAGCTGTAGATCTCTGCAGTTCATCCAGAGTGATCAGGGGCCTCTTGGCTGCATCTCTGATCAGTCTTCTTGTTTGAGATGAAAGTTTAGAGGGACGGCCGGGTCTTGGTAGATTTGCAGTGGTCTGATACTCCTTCCATTTCAATATGATCGCTTGCACAGTGCTCCTTGGGATGTTTAAAGTTTGGGAAATCTTTTTGTATCCAAATCTGGCTTTAAACTTCACGGACCTGCCTGGTGTGTTCCTTGGTCTTCATGATGCTCTCTGCGCTTTAAACAGAACCCTGAGACTATCACAGAGCAGGTGCATTTATACGGAGACTTGATTACACACAGGTGGATTATATTTATCATCATCAGTCATTTAGGACAACATTGGATCATTCAGAGACCCTCACTGAACTTCTGGAGTGAGTTTGCTGCATTGAAAGTAAAGGGGCCGAATAATTTTGCACGCCCCACTTTGCAGTTTTTTATTTTTTACAAAATTTTAAAATATCTGATAAATTTCGTTCCCCTTCACAAATGTGTCCCACAAATGTGTCTTCACAAAAAAAAAAAAATAATTATATCTTTATGTTTGAAGCCTGAAAAGTGACAAAAGGTTGAAAATTTAAAGGGGGCCGAATACTTTCGCAAGGCACTGTATATACAAATTCTGCAGAGTTGTACATAGATGGTAGCCTATATTATTTTTCCCCCATGCAATTTTTTCCTATAAAAATGAATAAGTACATTTTTGGAGTGTAGGTTAAACTATAAGAAACACACTCAGTGATGGGAGCGCATACATATTCCATGCAGATGTTGTTCCTCGTTGGATTCAACATCAGGATCCCGACGCTGCAAGACAACTGCTTCTCCACCTAACTCCTGTTGGGAAATGTTAAAGGAGTCTTCCAGAATTTTTAACCAGTAGTCTATTCTTAGATTAGGTCCTCAATCAATGATCACTGATATGAAGGGGCTAAGGTGCAAGACACAGCCTTACTGATATGTATGTTGCTGCGTATGGATTAATGAAGTGACTTGGACCCCAATTTTGCAGGTCAGATTGGTGATATATTGATGGCATAGCTAAAGCAAAGGAAACCCTATAAATTAAATAAAACAACTACAAATGATCAAATGCACTTCGGGTTATGTATTACCTGATGTTACATAATCAAATCAATTATATTTGCATTAGCAAGAAATCCTCATAGACCAGAGTTAATATGCAAGGGAAGTTGCCCAGGGTGAAGCATTGACATGGTGAATAGGCAGCTCCCACCCTTTCATTGATAGACTCCTCTTTTATTTATGGCAATATTAACATCCATGCAGTTTCTACACGTAGCTTGGATAATTCACATGAGGAGAGGAGCATCAGGTGTTGTAGCTCTTAATACTTTTATGAGTTCAACTAATGTAGTAAGTTTACCTGTAGTCCTATGTAAAGCTTAGAAAAACACATCATAATGTCTCCATATGTTATGTGAAAGGACAACATCAGCTATGATATATCCACAAGAGTATCTTAAATCTAAATAATTTGGTTGTAAGAAAATGACATACTGCCAAGCTCCTTCTTTGTCCTCGGGTCAGTAGTTCAGCGCCAATTCTAAACTGAAGACCCACATTATGCCAGGTTGGCTTTTAAAAGTGCTCTTAAGAGTGCGCTGCCTGACAACCTTAAAGGGATTTTCTCACTATGCTGTTTCAGAGAGTCACAAGCAGCTTTTCAATCAATCTGCCTCGTCAGGCTATAGCAGTGATTAGCATATTTAGCGACTCTATTACTAGCAAGACATTACAAAGACATAAGTGCAGGAAATTTAATCTTCAGTTAACAAAGCTTCAAGTGTTCTGAGAAGTGAAAACAAGTGCTTACACAAAAGCTAATCTTGTTAGAGATAGAGAGTTTATTCCAGAGTGAGCTATAAGGATGGTGAGGTCACTCCCTGCTCTCCAGTCTAATCGGGTAGGGAGATATGGACGGTAATCAGAGAAATCTGTGTGCACTCAGAGCAGATAAAAAATCTCTCTTATTTTCCAGCCCAGGTAAAATCCAATGACTAATATATTTGGAAAAAGTCTACAATTACCAGTCCCTAAATATCAAAAACTAATCTTTGTAGTGAGAAAACCCCTTTAAAAGGGTCTTCCCATCTCAGACATTTATGGCATATTAATAGAATGTACTATTAAAGGGATTGTCTCACTATATTGATTCATCTTACCTCAGTCTTGTTTTCTTTGTTTCATTTTGAATTCAGGGGCGTGTTTAGTGGCTCCTACTAGTCTGCAGTAGAAGCCAGGTCTGCAGCTATAGCAACCAGTGCTGGCAGCCTATCAGGAGAGATCAAACAGGTCTGTAGCTATAGCGACCTGAGGAGCTGATGCAGCCCATACAAGAGGGGATATCTAGGAATAGGTAGGACACTGTTAATGGACACATATTGCAAAGTGACTTGTTTTTGCAAGATCTTTAACATAAAAAGCAGCAATCCTTGTAGCGAGACAACCCCTTTAAGATCTGATTGGTGCGAGTCCCTACTCTGGGACCTATCATTAAAATGGGCCCCTGAGAATCTTCATTCAGAATGGGGAGTTGGTCATGCTTAGGTACAACTCTTTGTTCTATTCTATGGGAGTTCTAACTACAGCAGAGCGGGGTATTCGGCTGTACATATAACACCAATGGAACTAAATGTAGTGTGCAAGTGTAATGTACTGTTACACTCTCTGGGTCCCATTCTCACAATAGGTGGGAGTCCCAGAAGTTGGACCCACAGATATCAGACATTTATGGCATATCTAATCAATATGCCATCAATGTGTAAGATGGGAACACCCCTTTAAGAAAAGATTGTAAGACTGGGTTCACATAGTGTTCTTTCCCACACAGTTTGCATTAAAGGGGTTTTGACACAATCTAATGTTGACGTGGGATACTACAAAATAGGTATTTAATCACTTTTCTAAATATATGTAATTAAAAAAGTGAAGCATTTGAGAGCTGCAGCCTGGCTTAGATGCCCTTAGTTTCCTGAGTGTTTACATTAACTACGACCAGAAGCTGATCTGGCCGCGCTTGCGTTGTTTGCACTTCTTATCTGATGGCAGGGCACATGAACGAGCTTTGAAGGGAGAGGGAGAGCAAAGAGAACAAATTCTGTGTCTGCTGTATAGAGAATCTGGTGGTTGTAATGTAATTATCTGAGTAAACATGCAGACGCTCCCTGCTCAGCCCTCCTCCCTCCCCCTCCTCGCAGCAGTTCGTGAATGCTGCCTGCTTGGATCTAATCTTCTCTCCTGGGCAGATAAGAGGGAGAACACCTGTATAGCTTGTGCACAATACAGTTATCCCCTGTGGATTAGCCAAACAATGTTCGCTCAACTACAGAGACTGAATATCAGCCTCAGGAGCGTGCATGGGAGGTGGAGCGATGACATCACAGAGGAGGCACTTGTTTTTTTAAACACAGAAACACAACGCCCCTTTTTTCAAGGCTCAAGAGGACAGTTCAGCCTGTTAGCTGAGGAAATCACTTCTTGGCAAAACCCCTTTAATATTTGCATGCTGTAAGACTCACACTCGTCCCACCGCCATCTTGGACAGTCTTAGGGGGTCTTTAGCTCTGGGATCGCCGTTTGGGTTAAACGGATTGGCACTCCGGTATATAGCGCATCCGACACCAGGCGTCAGTTTTATACTGGCCACAGCCAGCTTTATTCATGCTCCGGATAAAGCGTACAGAAAACAGAAACATAAATCATAAACGGAAAACCTCAGGCCGTCTGGCCACTAACTACATACATGTAGTCCCTGTCTATCCGTGGCCCCAGCCTATCGCAGAGTACCACAACACTCTCTTACCCAGTGTCCTGCTGGGTTCTGGCTTCTCCTCAGCCTCTGGGGGCCAGAGCCTCTGTCTCTAGTTCCTCTGCTGCTCCACACTCTGGTAGCAGACCACGCCCCCCTGTACACCTGAAGGACCCGAAATTTTATAGGACTCCCGAGCCCTATCCAAAGCGTGGCCTGGAACATGGGGAGTAGACGCCCACCCAACGCATTGTCTACTCCCAATAAGAGCCAACCCAGGAACGGCTGAAAAGCCAAACTAATCCTATATAGTTGCCAACCACTTAGAGTGGCTGACAATACATACTAGCTGGCTCTTATCCACCAAGGCCAGGTATCCTTGGTGGCATGTTGTATATACCACTCTGGTATATCTCCACCTAGTGGCAGCAACAGGAAACTACATGTAGCCAGTCTGCCACAATGCCAACAACAGAAATTAAACCTACACAATAAAGAAGTACAATGGCAAGGCTTTTACCTTTTCAGTGTTTTGAACTCACTCCTGGATTTGCTTTACAAATACTGACGTAGAATATGCATGGAAAAACATTGTGTGACCCCAACTTAAATGTGAGGCAGGACATTCATAGAGACTATGCTGTATGAAAAAGATAACACTGTCTGGTGGAAAATAAAGGAAAAGCGTTTGGGCTGCAGTTAAGAAATTTATAATTGAGGCATGTATTTGATATGTTCCTAATAATTAGGTTTAGGTGGAGATCCTCTGTAAGGTTGTCATGGTGCAATGTTAACCAGGCACACTCATGCCAGCTACATAGGAATTCAGCATCTGTGCATATTGTAGGCAGTGGAAACCACAGGCATGAATATGGTTATTTGTTGTCTGACACCATGTTACAGGTATTCTTGCCATAAGCATGTCAGTTACCTCCTGTGCGGTATTGCTGTGGCATTAAGCACACAGTGCCTTATAAGTTGGCAAGACCATGGTCTCAGTCAGACTTTTCACTAGCATGATCAACAGATTCTTCTTTACATATTCTTTCCTACAAAAAGTAGAAGAGAATAATAGTCATTCTCTAAAGCAAGAGATAACTAAGCCTTAAAGGGGTTTTGCCACAAAGTAAAATTGATGTGGAAGCTTGCAAATGAAATAATAAACATTTTCACAATTCATTATTATTAAAAATTCTGCACCGTTTCTGTTTTAGCTGCTCCTTTAGTGATCCATTGTTTACAGCTCGTCTCCAGGGGATACGACCAGGGCTGAGAGCTCCTCAGTCCTGGTCAGACATCACCTTTCAGGCAGCTACTGAGTGTTCAATCCCCAGGTGCTGTCACTCTACTCCCGTCCTCTGTCCTGCTTAGTAATTAGTCAAATAGTGCAAATAAATAAAAAGAAACCTCAATGAGGTCTGTGCATTGATAAAGAGAAATAAAATCCACAGGTTTGGTTCCTGCAGGGATTTGAACCTAGGACCCTTGTGGCTGGAGGCAAAAACTTTACCTCTGAGCAACTCACAATGCGTTACATGACCAGACCTTTCTTTGACTACAGAGAGAAAAGGCCTGGTGATGTCATCCTGCTGGATCACATGATATGCAATTCAAACAAATCACACGCGCCCCCTTCTGAGCACACAGAGCTGAAGAGCTGGATACAGGAGGTATGAAATGAGATCGTGGCCAAACCCCTTTAAAGACACAGGCTGTTCTTTATGTTAACTGTAGATAAAGCTGATTTGCTCAATCATTAGCTAAGCTTCAGGGTTGATATAAGGCTATGAAGGCTATCATTCTAGGTATATTACAGAACAATTTTAGCAATATTTAATTACTACATATTTGTACTGGTCGCAGTAGATGCAACTCATGATGACATCTAGGCATACGAGAATTTTTATTTTTTTTTTATTGAAATTTTGAGCTTATATCATAGTTAAAAAGCTAACTGTAAGGGTGTACTTACCATAGATACTGCCCATGAGGTGGTTATGCAGGACTCCCTTTTCTAGAGTAACCGTGCTGTTATTAAACAAGATGGGAGGGAATTGGTCCAAAAGTCATGGAAAGAATATGGAGGGGAAGCAAACAACAGCTCCTTCCAAGGGCACAGCTATAGGGGGTAACAAGGGAACAAATGCTATTGGGCCCTGCAGGCTGAGTCAGCCCAAAACCTTTAGGCACCAGTATTAGAAATGAAACATGGCAGCTGGGAGGCTCGTTTTCACTTTTAGGACCCAGGTGCTTCAGATTCCACCTCTGGCTACTGGGTTGTTAAACAGAGTGGTGGTCTCTTATGATCTTTGCTGAAGGCTTCTCGTGTTAGAGCTAGTCTACTGAGCTGGTGAACACAGGCACTTTAAGATGAACAACAGGTAGACAACCAAGATTGTTGCCTACCTCTGCCTTAGGATAATTGCTAATCTCTCCTTCTCTTCATTGCATTGCTAGATTTACTCATCATACGGCAGCTTTTAACTCTTGCAGGTATGAAACCTATTTAGTAAAAGTTCTCTCCGGAAACTTTTGATTTTTGTGGAATCGCTGGCTTTTATAACACTAGACATGCACTTATTTGCTATTGTACTGTTACTTGTATATGTAGAATGTGTGCAATGGGGTCAAATGAAAACAGTGTCCCTCCTAAACTGTGGTCCATGAGGTTGAGCATTCAGGGCACACATTTCAACAGTGACTATAAAATATCTAGTTCTCAGTTACTTTATCTATATTTCTTAAAGGGAATGTGTCATCAAACAATGAGTCATTGTTTAAGTCCCATTTTTATGTTAAACACATTTTTTTGGGAATTTTTGGTTGTTTTTTTTTTATTTTTCATAGCACTTTCAATATTTTTTAATAATTCTTAAGTCTTGCAGTTTTCACTTTGGACACTAGGTCTTGTTTGCACTGCTTTAACAGCAGTCAGAGAGATGCTTTACGGTAGCTTCATGCACATAGGAGTCTTAAGACTGAATCAGTTCCACTGACTTCTATAGGAGAGTTTTCTAGGCATGCTCTCTGACCTGGGAAGAAGTCACCGTGCAGGGAGGTGAAAGGGTGAACTGTGACCATCTCCCCTTGTGACTGGTGGATCCTGTGTTATCTATTCACACTGGTGTCTCCTTTCAGTTTGACCCTCTTTGTGCTGATAATGAGCAGACAACTGAGAATCTTTCTCTACAGAACAGGAAGTGTCAGACTATCACTAGGCTTAGTGGCCAAAGTGAAAACTGCAGGACTTAAGAATTATTAAAAATATTGAAAGTGATATGGAAAATAAAAAAAAAATATAACCAAAAATTCTTCAAAAAATGTGTTGAACATAAAAATGTGAGTTAAACAATAAGCCATTTTTGATTCCCTTTAAAGAAGTCATGTACAAGTCATTTTTATATACCTTTATATTGATGTATTTGCTGATTTACATTTCCATCCAAATTAAAAAAATTTGTGTGCTACTACTACTATAAACAGTAGATGTGAGGTTTGTACATGTGATACAGCACATGGGTTTTTTTTAAAGAAACATTTCCTAGAACTATACATTTAAACATAAAATGCCCCAACCCCTCAGTTACAGAAAAAGTCCAACCGAAGCATTTGTATTTTTTTTCCTACCTTCATCTCGGTGACATTTTTCCCATCGACAATAGTTGAATTGATGACATGGATGAGACATTAGTCATGTTACAAGGATATTTGCTCAAAACAAATGATTACTGTATTTAAAATATCCACTTTCCAGTTTTTTTTAAGGCCTTTTGAGAGGTGGAAGTGGGACAGTTATCAAGCTGATGCCTTAGTGCTCTTATTTGTTACGTGTTTTATCCTCTGTCATTTGTTCTGCACCAGCAATATTAACAATGTGTGATATGGGACCCCTATAGATGTCTTGCTGTATAAAGTCCAAACCAGTCCATTTTTACAAATAGATTGAGCTGAGAATCTTTTGTAAATCCTGACTTTTATTTTTGTATAAAAAAGCAACATAACAGTGCTGGCACAATTAATCATTGCTCAGTTTATGTGTCAAGAGGTTAGGTGCCAATGCATGGGGGTAGTAGTACCTGCATACTATCTAATGCTCATCAGCACTGTGACTCATTATCAGAAAGAGCATGAAGTAGCAGGATGCACCAGAACAACGGAGACACTGACTGATTTTTTAGTGCATGCCTGTAAAGGTTTTTTCTCTATTATTGTTTATCTTACTAATTTATATAAACTCGACTGTCTTTGGTTACCTACATTGTAATATCCACATTAAATAGTTGTCCCATGCTGTGTCTGCTGTATGTTACAATAAATTTCAATTGAATGACTTATCTTTGCTGTATTTATCAATGGCAGCACAATATATTTTATACGCTTTATTGCTCAATAATTCTCGCACCAAAACTGGCTACATAGCATTGTATCAAGCCGAATCTTCTGGGGATCCAGTCAGGAGTCTTAAAGGGGTGGTCTCACTACATTGATTCATCTCACCTCAGTCCTATTTTCTTGGTTTCATTTTGAATTCAGGTGCGTGTTTACTTGCTTCAACTAGTCTGCAGTAGAAGCTAAGTCTGTAGCTATAGCAACCAGTACTGGCAGCCTATCAGGATAGAGCAAACAGGTCTGTAGCTATAGCGACCTGAGGAGCTGATGCAGCCCATACAAGAGGGGATATCTAGGAATAGGTAGGACACTGTTAATGGACACATATTGCAAAGTGACTTGTTTTTGCAAGATCTTGCACATAAAAAGCAGCAATCCTTTTAGTGAGACAACCCCTTTAATCCAAAATCACCCACCTCTTAGATTATAGGACTTATTTTAAACTTGACTCCTAAATAACCACTTGCTCCTTGTGAACAATGTCCATGTCTGTAACCTGCAGGGCCAGGATGAAGGATAGGCGACCACCTAGTACTCCACTTCATCCAAAGCAGAATAGGGGGCACAATGAGGTATGGAGTGGGCTGAATTTTCCATTAGGGGGTGCTATATGCATTATTTGCCTAGAGCACCAGGATACTTTGTTCCAGTCCTGACATCTATGGATGAATATTAATGCAGTTGTTATGTTTAGCAATAACATCACTGGAATCTACTGGTGTACTGATAATATGATGTCTAATGAATTAAATAGCACCCCTGTGACTAGTGGGTGAATAAATAACATATTTGGGGTGACATGTATGAACGGGGCCGTTCACTATGTTTTAACCAGGCACACTCTAATATCAATCGCATTACAGAGTGCCCGCAGCACTTTGTAATGTGTCTGAGATCGGGGGGCGTGCGGGAGGCGTGACAAATCCAGGCGCATTACTGCTGGAACAGGTAAACCACTTTCAAAGTGGTTTACCTGAGCCTGAATTGTCATTTTTGCACTAGAATGCGCCTGATTTATGACCCGCATAGATTCAGGCACATTCTACACTACTATTATGCACAATAAAATTGGCGTCTGGGCGTCAAAAGTCATACATGTCGCCCTTGGTGTGTAGTGGGCTCATGTTTAAATCCATATCACTGAAAAGCAGCACCTATAATCTATAACACTTTATCAAACACCGTATCACTGAATTACAGAAAGAGGGTTAAAACTTAGCTTTTAATATTACTTTTAAAATATATATGACTCCATCAAATACATAAAGCAATATTTTAAAAAATATGAACATACAAAGATACAAAAAGTGGTCATTAAGTGCAGGCCTGTATTAGGTAGTGTCGGCCAGGATAACCTGGGATTAGAAATATGTACCACAATCACCTGGAAGACCCTACTTCCAAGTGGAGCGTTCACCCTGAAAAGGGCATCCCCATTCCCGGTGACTTGCCCTAGGTGGCTCTGTTCCATCTTACCAAATAATGTGTTTCCAATTACAGACCACCAATACAAATAGTATGCCTTTTAATATTTCCTCAATGCACCTGCTTCAGTTCCTCATTCTGTTAAATTATTACACTTTTATCAATGCTACTGTACTGTAAAAGTAGATTACAGTATTCAAGAAGATGCAGAACTAGATTGTCCATTAGGCACTAAAGATCTCCATTTAGCTGCTCCTCAGGGGCAGGGTCATGTTATATTTGATATCACCCATAAGGCTCTCCACAGCGCTGCACCCCCCTACATCTCCTCCCTCATCTCTGTCTACCACCCTACCCGCTCTCTCGATGATATCAGGTTACACTCATCAATCATCCGAACCTCCCATGCCCGTCTCCAAGATTTCACACGTGCGGCACCAGTTCTCTGGAACATGCTACCGCGGGCGATCAGGCACACTAAGAACTCTTATAGCTTTAAAAGGGCCCTGAGAACACATCTTCTCACTCTGGCCTACCAGAATCCCTAATGCTAACACCCCTCCCCTCCCCCCCACTCCCTAGCGCATTCATCTCATTTTCGGCACTTAACTGTATATAGATGTATATAGAGGGTGGCAGGATCATCCGAATTCTACATAAAACAACCCCATATTTATGTCACATGGCTGGACCATTGTAAATCTAGCACTTCTTACCCTTCGTCTCACCCACACACCCTAATAGATTGTAAGCTCTTGCGAGCAGGGCCCTCTCACCTTGTGTCTCATCTGTAAGTAGCTTTTCATTGTGCAATGTATGTCTTTTTGTCTGTACCTACACCCTCCAAATTGTAAAGTGCTGCGGAATATGTTGGCGCTATATAAATAAAGATTATTATTATTATTATTTATTTGATAGTCCCACCTTGTTATCAATAAAATGTTCATGAGAAGGGTTCAAATCCAAAAACACACTCCTGGCAGTGGTAGATGTCCTATAAGAAATAGAATACAGTAAGTGCTCACTTATTAGAAATGGACCACAGAACAGTAAGACAAGAGGTAAATACACAAAGGAGACGCCGAGGATTTGTACACTTGTTACTGAAGCAGGGGTTGTGGTCTATAGGCTGCTACTTGTCCGAGTGGAATGCTGGCCACATGGACCTCTTCTGCAGGATCCAAATCTGCTGGCACATGTCCATCACAGAGAAGGAAAAAAGACACACAATGAAGCCACTGACCTCCATAGAACTGCTGCCAGCTGCCATCCTTTACTCATCCTGAGCTGCAGAATCCATGGCACAAGCTGCTAACCCAAAATAGATCTGATGAAAAACAAGCAACTTTTCACATATAGCGGATTTCCATTGTGCGTCACTAATAAGTTCTTGCAATCTATATAGGTCCAACATCCAGTGCGGATAAATATCTTACAAATTACATCTGTCTCCTAGTTATAAACGGAGACTTATGGGGTGTGACGCAGCATGCTGACATCACACAAAGGGTATGTTCACAAGGCTTATTTCGCCGCGTATTGCACGTTATATGCGGCGAAATGCACGCCACAATTACGGTACATAGAGAGCTATGCAGTACGCGCCGTCCCCCCACGCGTACAATACGATCGTATTGCGCGCGCGGGGAGATAAGTGACATGTCAATTGTTAGCGGCGAATAC